>JAZGTJ010015095.1:0-13610 GCA_036877575.1 Botia almorhae
CAGACACAGAATACACGGATTTCACCACCAAAACTGCTGAGTTCTCCACCACCGCGGGAGATGAAACCAGTTCTGCTGTGCAGAGCATTCAGCAGGTTTGTGCAGATCTTCATGAAATAGACCCTCATACTTTTCCTAATCGTTCTTGTTCGGATTAGTGCTACTTTAATTGATTGTATTGAATAGTATCTTTTTACATGTACACACAGGTGGTGGTGTTGACCGACCCCAACGCCCCCCCAGCCCCCTCGCCCTCCAGTTCAGTCAATTTGACCAACATCACAGTGACCCCCATCACCACACCAGCTCCCACCCAGTTCAGCAGCCTACAACCCGTCGCAGTCAGCCATCTCACCTCCAGCGATCGACCTCTCACCTTGGACAGCTCCATACTCACTGTGACCTTCGATGCAGTCAGCGGTTCAGCCATGCTGCACAACCGGCCGGCAGATCTCCAGTCAGAGGCGGTGGGGACCGAAGGGACCACGGCCCCGCAATCAGTTGCGCATTTCATAAACCTTACCACCTTTGTCAACCCAATCTCCCACCAGCTGGAACAACCCGCTCTAACCTGGAGGCCCGTCACCCCGGCCGACGGTGCGCACACCACTGCCATAGACAATGCCCAACCGGGCAATCAGGACCCCCAGGGACCTACAGAACAGTCACAGTCCATTCCAGAACAGAACCATCAGATCCAGCCCCAGGTCACTGGACCTGCCCCACAACAGCCAACCACAGCACCGCAGATGTTCAGCTACTGAACAATGCACAGTTTTGGAAGTTGATTGTGAATCTGGACCACAGTGATACAATAGATTAAGATGTGTTTATTGTAAAGTAACTCAAACCAGTGTTTTTTATGTTATAAATTGAGCACTTCTGATTGTTGAACATTATGACTGTGGGTAAACAGAGTTTTTTTTTTAAAGAACATCACAATTCTCCATCTTTCTCCCATTATTAAGGCTAAAGAAGTTATTATGAAGCACAGGATTATTTTAACAAATTGGTGTTGTTACAAACCAGATCCTGGAGGGTTTTATGTTGTTTTTAGGAATATATACATTTTAAAAGCGGTTATTGCTTAAAAAGCATGATAAAACCGAAAAAGCAGAATTGCATCAGATTAATCTGTGATTAACTTGATAAAATGGTACATTGCATTAGAAAATATGCCAAAATAAGAGATTTTCTGTGATTGTCTTATTTACAATAGAATGCATGCACTGGCCTGCCATTTGATTCCATTACAACAGTTCCGTTATGATGTCATTCTGTACGATTTGTGGACTATTTTATTTAAGAGAGGTTAAAAATGAATTAAATGTGAAACATGGGTAAATTGTACTGTAAGTGCCAACTGGAAATATTTTATTTCCTCTAAACAAATAAGAAAAACATACAAATAACTACAACGCAGTACATGGTTTGTGAGAAACAGTAGTGACCTTTCAAGCAAAATGTATGCTACTGGCATAAGGTCGCACCAAAATGCTATTTCTGCATGTTTGTACTTTTTATACGAATAGGATCTTGTGTCAGCATTAACGAAAAATGTGTGAACTGCTGTTTAAATTACCTTCGGTACTTCGGTCACACTCCAGCCCGCTAAAGCAGTAACACCCGAAGTTCGCGCAAACATTCTCAAAGTCCATCACGAAGAAGAGAATCACGCGCATGCGCACTGTCCAAGAGACGCTCAACGATAGCTCTCGTTTGTGTAATTCATTCTTTGATAGAACAGCCAGGTTGACGTTTTATTGCATACAAGTCATTTAATAATAAAATCCTGGCTATTTGCATAACACATATAGGCGATAAGTGCGCAGACCTGAAAGATTTGGTTCACGATAATAAATGAATATTACGGTAGTGTTTCAGCGGGGAAGTTTCCAGCGAGTCACCGAGAATAAAGTGAACAAACTGCGACACGAGTTACAGAACAGAGGGCCAGAGAAATAACCAGAGATCTGCTACACAGACAGTCTCCGAGTCTGCTCACACGTTTCTGGAGTGATAACGTGGCACATATCTCGCCAAGATGGAGTTTGCTGCGGTTCTTGCACTATCAGTGTTGATAGGAGCGCTGGTCATTTTAGTGGTCGTGGCTGTCGGCAAACAGAAGCGTGAGTCATCTGAGCAGACTGACAATAAAATACATGCAGATTCGCCAGGTAAGTATCTTTTTGTCCACCTTTATCTGCTAATTTTGTTACCAGCAAATACTTTAGTTTTTATTTTTTACGAGTTGAGCTCTTGTCATTGTCGTAATGGTGTTTTGAAAACTCATGCATACTCCGGGCGTTTAATTTAAAAAGCTGTTTATTTTTATGTCATGTCTCTATACTTAAACTGTTGAATAATGATATACTTAATACAGTTGAGGAAAATGAAACGAAAGAACCTTCGAAGAAGCTGAAGCAGCAACAGCGGCCTCGTAAGGAAAGACCACAGCAACACACGTTCTCGCACCAGCTGCTGGCTTCCTCTTTAAAGGTGATCTGTAATCACGTGGGTACAGGGGCCAAATCTCGACCCAGTGATTCATAACGCCTGTTATAATAATTATGTACTTACATTTTCCTATAAATATCTTTACTGATTTCAAACGATCCTCTGTATAGTCATTCTTAATTCTGTGTTTATTTCTTTTAGAGTCACAGTGGAAATGTGACCTGTCTGGATTTCAGTAGCAATGGTAAATATCTTGCATCTTGCTCGGATGATCGTACCGTTAGGATCTGGAGCACCAAAGACTTCCTGGATCGAGATCACAAGTGCTTACGGGCCAACGTAGAGTTTGATCATGCTAAGCTTGTCCGGTTCAGTCCAGATTCTCGGTACAGTTACATTCATAAACACACAGAGCGAATACAACAACTAATGCAAAGTTAATCAAATAAATTTGTCATTGCAGCTGTTATTTTTAGGGAAGTTTCTACTGTCATTGGTTTACTGGTTAGTTTGTGCCCACAGAGCCTTCATCACCTGGCTGGCTAACGGAGAGACCGTTCGCATCTTCAAGATGATTAAAAAAGACGACGCCACGTTCAATTTTAAAGCCGCTCCAGAGGATTTCCCTCAGAAGCATAAGGGGATCGTTTTAAACATAGGAATTGCAGAAACGGGTTAGTGGGCCCCATTACATGCTGTACATACTGTAAGCTTTTCATTGGCAACACATAGTGCACACCAGTAATTAGACCGAATTGCTAACATTACATTCCGTTTATATGTCTCAGGAAAATTTATTATGTCTGCCTCTGCTGATACCACCATTGTGATCTGGGATCTGAAGGGTGACGTTTTAGCTACCATCAACACTAATCAGATGACCAACTCACACGCTGCTATATCACCATGTGGCAGGTTAGCTCAAGAAATCTGCGTAGCTCTTCTGGGGTTTGCGTTTGAGATTTACAGTGTAAATGTGTTCCTGTAGCTCAGGTAGAGCATTGCGTTAGCGGCGCAAAAGTTGTGGGTTCGATTCCCAGGGGAGCACATGTACTAATTTATGTGCAAGGTAAAAGTGTCTGCCAAATACATAAATGTATAAATGTTACAAATATGTGT
Organism: Botia almorhae; assembly: GCA_036877575.1. Taxonomy (NCBI): domain Eukaryota; kingdom Metazoa; phylum Chordata; class Actinopteri; order Cypriniformes; family Botiidae; genus Botia; species Botia almorhae. The sequence continues at coordinate 3,577 of JAZGTJ010015095.1, forward strand.
TGTGTACATTTGCCTCCAAAGCATTTATACACATAAGACAAATGCTGTTGAATTTAACAACCAACATTAGTTAAAAGTAACTGAATTACTTTAGAGGGTGTAGCATTATATAATTGCAGATTTCAGTTGCTTTGATATTGTAATATCTAATTTTGCAGTTTTAAAATAAGGCTTAATGTTATGGGATAAAATTGTGAAAGCTAACCTCCGTAAGGTTTTCTCCCAAGGTTTGTAGCATCCTGTGGCTTTACCCCTGATGTGAAGGTGTGGGAGGTTTGTTTCGACAAATCTGGGGAGTTCAAAGAGGTCGTTCGTGCATTTGACCTTAAGGGCCACTCAGCTGGCGTTCACTCCTTTGATTTCTCCAACGACTCCCGCAGGCAAGATCATCTGTTCTGTTTACTGTGGAAACTGAACCCATCATAATACAGTGTTAGAAGTTTGGTATATTAATATCTTTGGTATATCAATATTTTGGTATATTAACATTAACATGTGCTAGTTATTGACAAAAATGTTTATCATGTGCATGAATGGAGAGATGTTTTAGGGTTTAAACAAATGCATACGACTTCCCTTTTGTACAGAATGGCAACCGTGTCTAAAGACGGCACCTGGAAGCTGTGGGACACTGATGTGGAGTACAAGAAGCAGCAGGATCCGTACTTGCTGCGGACTGTGCCGTGTCAGGTGTCAGAGGGGAGTCGCATCGCCTTGTCTCCAGATGGCCGGGTGATAGCCGTGTCGAATGGCTGTGATATATCAATGTATAATGCCGTCACTGGTGAACTGGAGGAAGAATTCCACAGTGTCCACAGTGAAGAGATCACCGACCTTAAGTTTGACATAAACAACCGCTTCTTAGTGAGCAGCGGCGATCGCGCTATACGCGTCTTTCACAACGTGATCGGTTACCGCGCCGCAATCGAAGACATGCAGATCATGCTGAAGAAAGCGTCAAATGACGGAGTGAGACAAAGACTCCAGCAGCAGATATTAGACGCTCAGAATTCCCTGGAAACTGTGATCAATGCGCCAAAGAACTAAAGACTTGGCTTTGGCTGGCTTTTCTGACTGGGACGCCGTTTTGCTTTCCCAATTCAAAAGTAGCTGGCTTTAGCATGCTGATTTTAATGAATAAACCAAGTGTTTTTAAGTGTTTGTGGCAGGTTTAAAGGAAAAGTGTGTGTTTCTGTGCAGCTAGCATCAAACAGAGTCGCAAATGTAATGAGACATCCTTTCAGACAGCTTTCCTAAACACTTACCAGTCTTCTTGGCCAGATAAACAATTAATCCTCTATCAAACTCATGCTATTGGGACATTAATACCGGAGGTGCTGCTTAAACGTAGAGTTTTTGATACTGCCACAGTGTTTACAGGGGAATTAAAGTCTATAATTATATGATTATAAATTCTAAATTAATTTTAAACCGCAATTTAAAACGTGAGTTTAACCTAAATGTATTTTACAAGTCTTTACGTTGTCTAAAAAATAACGTTCAAAATATACAATACGTAGAAGGGCATAAGAGAGCCACTTTTTATGTGAATTTTGACGCTTAAACAGTGAAGCTTTTAAGACTTTTATTTTGAAAAACAATTATAACGTAATAGTATTTAAGAACATTTCGGTGTTAATATGAACGTTTTTCAACAGGCGTGGGCATTTTGTCGTTTACTGTAGATATATGATTATCTGTCACTCGACTTAGTTAACAGAATACATAAGGATCACTGCAGCCACCTGTGCCCTCAGTAAGTAGGTGGGACCTGAAGCTCTAGAAAGTGGAGTCAGTGGAGTGTTCTCGCGATACGAGATTTCCGCAGCCAGACTGCAAGACCGACACGATTCCAGTAAGAGTACAGACAAAATTCACAAATGTCGGGTCGCTCGGTCCGCGCTGAGACCCGAAGTCGGGCTAAAGATGACATTAAGAAGGTGATGGCCGCCATCGAGAGGGTACGGAGGTGGTGAGTATGATGGGCGCCCTCACGTTACTTTGAAAGAAAAATGTCGAAAGAAACTTCTCTCGGAAAGGGGGAGGGACTTAATAAGAGGATGTCGTTTGATTGACACGGGAGGCAGCCAATGGCGAGCCATTTGGTTTTGTTTTCTCAATAGACAAGTGACGAATGGGCGGGACAAATAAGGACTTTAAAAGGTTACTTCATGTGCTGAAGTTCTTGTGTACAGTCAGTCAATAACCCAAATAACGCATTGCTTTATTCACGTGATTATGGACTATGTTATGTATCTATTTGGTAATTCCTATTTTGTAAATAGAGTAATCCTGGTGCAGCCAGTTAAGGTTTAGCCAAACGAGAACTGCTTTGTAATTAAAATAAATGTTGGATTGGTTTCAACTCCTCAACAAATCCTCAGTAATTCCAAGTGTCACAAAAAGTAGCTCTTAGAAGTTTGTCAAATGTATCCGTAAACCTTTTTTGCACAGTTGTGTTTTTAAAATAAAAACTAGAGAACGTTTAGAATACTAATCATTTTAGACATTGATCATTTGTATGTAAAACCTGTCACACACATTCTGCATTATATTATTTCAGGGAAAAGAAATGGGTCACAGTCGGAGATACATCGTTAAGAATATATAAATGGGTTCCTGTGACAGACACAAAAGAGGTATGGCACATCAAATACTTTTTGTAGCTTTAAATAGCCTCTAATCAAAGGTTTTAGTACACTAGCAATGGCTTTCTATAAATACACATCCTGTGGTTTCCATAAGGTTAACTGACTGAAAAACAAACTGAGTGTATGCACCAAACTGTGCATCTATTTTCTCCATACACATAGATCAACAAATTCTCCACATTGCATATGATTTTTCCAGAATGTATCTACTGTATTAAAGCTTGATGTCTTTTAGAAGGAAAATAACAGAGTATCTGTGAGTGGAGAGATTCAGCGGAGTAACTTTCCCATAGAGGAAGCATCTGATAACGCCTGCTCTGTACTATTAGATTATCAAGGTAAACAATTGCTTGTAGAATTCAAAGCTTATTCTTTGCTTATGTGTTTACTTGTGTGTTTTTTAACGTACAGCTCACCCACAAATGTAAATGTTTTGTCATTTACACTTTTCATTTTGATGCACTGTTCCTTTAAATGATGGCAAATTCAGATACTCATACTTGACCTCTACTTTCTTAGATGAGAACAGCTACCAGAGTTCTCTCTCGGACTCATACCAGCCTAAAACAGCTGCGGACAGCAGTAGTTACTCCAGTCCTCAGGCCAGTGAATCCGTCAGCCCTGCACCTCAGACTCTAAATTACCGCCCAGACGACCCACAACCACCCACCCTTGGACAAGAAAGCCTGGAGGGTATAGCTCCTAATGTCTCTAATGTTAATATCAGAGCGAACAGGTGCATTATCCATATTACATTATGGATATATAGATAAATAATTTGCCAGTTTTAAAAGTATATAGATTTTGAATTTCAGTGTTTTGAATAGAGTTATGCATTATGCATCACATATTCACCGAGCATATATTGCTATTTTTATCACTGCGCAGAACCCATAGCTGATTGTTATTCTTTACTGACATTCTTTTTCTGTTTCCTGTTATGTCGGAACTATATCGGAAGGATGCAGGTTAATGATTATACTTACAAAAAAATAACATTCATGTTCTTATTATTTTTATCATGTGGGCATCATAAGACACTGGGCATGCTGTTTTGTGAAGGTTTTTTGTATAATATCACAGACGTCCAGAGTGATATTTTATATTATTTATGTATTACATTTTATAATATTAATAATCTTTTTCTAGAACCGCTGCTACAGTCGAATGAGGTGGAAGATGAACCGCCAACACTGATCAAGGAAGACCTTCTACCCCTCACTGCTCAGGTGACTCAGAGATTCTATGTATTCTATATACAGATTCTATATAGCATGACTGCTGGCATGTCTACGGTTATGTGCCTCACACAGGCATACACACACACACACACACACACACACACAGAGGTATTAGGATAAAGTGAAATTTCAGTAACCCACAAATAATGTTACAATGATGATGTCATTTGACTGCACCTTCCTTACATTCACTGAGAGATGGAAAATATATTATATTCTATATATTAGCAATTATATAAATTTAAGCAACATTGTGAAGATTACAATTATTTTTTTATTTGAATGCACCTTTTATTTGGCCAACAGCATGTCATTAGTCTAGACTAGACTAACAAAACAGATTTAGTGCCAAAACATATTTAGAGTTAGTAAGTTCAATTCAGTTAAACTTTTTCTAAATCAATTCAAAACTTGAGAAAAAAAACAAGCCAAGCCTTACATTCCACAACGTCATAACTGCATTAAAAATGCATAATTTTCTTAAATAGACAAAATTCTGAGTCTTCTATTAAAGAGGGGATATCTGGCCATTACACTACTCAATAATTGCTTTGGGAGTAAAGCAGTTCTGTAGCAATAAGTAACTCAACATGTGCAATTATTTTGACCTGTTTTTTTCTTTTCCGGGCACAGGAAGATGAGGACAGCTGTGGAGCCCCTCCCCTCAAAAGAATCTGTACCGAGCAGGTCTCGGTTATCCAGTCGACCCCTCTTAGCTAACATACACAGACACACAGGCTGTGAACTGGGCATTGATAATCATCACTGATAATCATTGATAATCAATGATCACCTGACTTTCCTATTACTGCTGCGAAAGACACAATATGGACCAGACATCAAAAAGGCACTATATTTATTATCATGAGTTCTTGCAACGTTTTAGATTTACTAATCTTTGCCCTGCAGTTTTAACTGTTTTCATTCTCTAATTATTCCTTAATTCAAGGTTTATAACCCAAACTTATAGCTGGACTGTTAACTGGACATTCCTGTTTCCAGGGAGAGGAGATAAATGTATTATTATTTAGTCAATGGAATATGATGCTTATTTAAAAAGCAAAGCCATGTGCTTGATTCACGCCTAAAATACTGACTGAAAGCATATTAATTATTGAAGAAATTACTCTCCAAAAAAAGGCAGAAAGTTACATGACAGGAATATATTTTAAATGCATAAACGGTCTCTAGTAAATAACCCCATTTCATTCCCTTTTTAATAAATATGACAGCGCAAAATGTGTTTTCAGTCAACTTCAGTGAGTTTCTATGTGTATATATATATATATATAGATTGCAATTTTGTGGTCTCTCTAAAAGTGAATGTTTAAGTTATGAATCAATCATTGAATCAAGTTATGAATATGTAAATAATATCTTGATTTTCTGTTTGTAGATTCTGGTCTCAGGGTCTCGTTTTTGGCTCAGACAAGTTCATTTTAATTCTCTTTAGTTTCTTTCACCCTATACAAATTCTGTTTGCTTCAGTAACAGTGAATGTTTTTCAGTGAATGTTTTCCTCGCTGTAGGAACCTTAAGAATCTTTTATGCATCTTTAAATTTTATTTGGTTAATTTAGGGCGTTTTCGGCAGGATAACACACAGACTGAGAGACGTTCTTGTTTAGTATGTTGTTATTATTCACCTGAATTTTATAGAAGGATGTTTACCCTCATTCTGCACATTGGTCTGGTCTAGTGAGCACACTGATGTTGTAAACCTGTCATACTGTTATTTAAAGCAAATATCATTAAATATTAGAGACATTCCCAAGATGTTTTTTGCTTTTTCTGTGTGAGTCTAGAGCTATTACTGATGGTAAAAGCCCAGTGACTACAGGACAATGACATTAGTCAAATGATTTAAGTGCAATTTATACTGTATCAAACGCCTGGATTATTCTACAAGTGTTTTTCATATGTGTGTGTGTGTGTGTGTGTGTGCGTGTTTATACTGTATATGTCTATATATATATTACCATTACATTTAAATTGATATTTTTCTAAAAAGGCAGGTGGCGCCGAAACCCCATTTTTATTTTAAAAACTATAATATTTTTCTGTCTAAGCTTATGTTGCATATGTTCTAGTTAGAGATTATCTCAAAGGAATGTTCATGTTACAAAATTGTCACACGTCGGTTTTGTAAAGTCTTAAAAGATGTCCGTAATCTTTTAATATTACAGACAGATACAATACAGAAGAGCAGATAGTGGCTGCGTCTCAAAACCTATTTAGCTGTCTTCCTTCTCAGAATTGTGTGTATCATAGATCCGTGCCTAATGTGTAGCCACGGTAAGCAAAAAGCTGACTTAAGTAGTCAGCGCGCTAGGCTTCGCGACGCAGCCAGTGTTGTACTCCAGATAGTTCAGAGCAGATCGGTTTTTAGCCCAGTGTCAGAACAGGTCTCTGATCCGTCAGGTCTCTGGCTCTTGTCCACTACAACACAAGACGCAGCACGTCTGATCGGGCTAACATCAGACAAACCTGGTTATAAAAGAGATTAAGAAGCTATTGAACGTCGGACCATGCGTGAGGGATTTCTAAAACTTGTTTGCCTTTTCATGTTTTCCTTGCGTCCTTTTAAAGCATCAACAGTTATTTATGAGGTTCCCGTTAGACTGCAGCGGACAGTATCGGAACAAAATCCTGGACGCCCCCCTGCTGGAGCGAATACACCCAACAGGTAAATCCTGATACTTCATCATTAAGTGTTGTTTAATTTCAGCGTATATGTGTGTGTCTCATCCAGACTTAAACAGCAAGCTGTAATATACTTGTCTTCAAGCCTGCTGTTGATTAAAAGCCTCAACATATTGCTGAATAATGAATTAAGGTCAATGAACTTTTTATAATTTGCAATATGAGTAACTAAATGAAGAGGGGAAATCACAAACCGAACCACAGCCTAAAGTATTCATCTTAAAAGAAACCCCATCTCTTCTGAAAGACAGTGTGGCAAAACATTCAGTGCCTGACATGTGGTTGAGATATTTAGTCTAGACGCACAACATAGTATAATTGTGTGTGTGTGTGTGTGTGTCGGAGGTCTGGTCAGGATTTGTCTGTCTAAAGAACAATGACTTACGAAACAGTTTGTGCAGGGTCACAATCCTGAGATGTTTTGAATCAACTGAGACTTCGAAAAAAGGAAGTTTCTCAGACTGAGTTTACAAAGACAACATATTGATGCAACCACACATTAAAAGCCTGTTTGACTTAAGTGATGTACAAGAACATCTGTCAGACTCTTCTGGGCGCTATATCAGTGCCTGGAGAACATAAATCATTCGCTCACCTGAGGTGTAGGAAAATATATGCGTGTGCCACAGAGAGGGTCTCTCAAATGACCCTCAGCCCACTGTACTGTTTATTACATCATCTCAGAAGTAAAGCAACTGCATTAACAAACATGACACTGAAATGATTGCGTTTACTTTACTGTTGGTTTTGCTATACCACCAATCTGTGTTTTGTGAAAGGGAATTCATCACGTCATATATATTCCATACCTATGACATACAGGCTATGTTTTCATTGGCTAATTCTCTCAGTCACATGTGTATGAAATATTGCATTTCATTTGTTGACTGGATTCCAAAAAGGAAAGTTTCTGGATGGATTCTGAGTGGATGGATTTTCTGGTTATTGTCATCATTAAAATTGTTTATTCATCACGGGACGAACAAGGAATTGGTGCCAGTACACGGTACAGAAGACTGTTTCATGTCAGACACAAAATGGAACTGAAACAGTGGTGCAGCGACTGTTTCAGAGTTGCCGCTGGCCTGGGCCATGCTCAAACCTCATCAGGTATGGAGAAAAACATTTATTTCATCACTTAATGGAATTCAGTTTTACAGTAACTTACATTGAACCGCAACTCACCGTTGTTTTGTCCTGCTGTAATTCTACAGCTACAGAACTCTGGTGAGACCTGTGTACAGAGTGACCTACCGGAAAGTCACTTCTCTGGAATGGCGCTGCTGTCCAGGATTCTACGGGGACGACTGCCGAGAGGGTGAGGGAACATGTTTCCTTACAGTTACCGGCTCACTGACACGTTACTACATTGATTAAGTTTGAGATGTTGTGAAATGCTCAAGTGTTCTTGTAGAAATTTAATTATGTTATTGTGGCAACGAGTTTTGCAAGGAAAGCACAACTGAAAATTGTGTGTGAGGGTCATTTGTCTTTAAACATCTTTTACCGTAATATTTTAAATACGTTACGTTCTTTAAAAAATGTCTCTTAGCAACAAGAAAAGGATCCCTTATGTTCATTGTGTGGGTGTGGTTGTGAGTGACAACAGCTGGTCTGAGTGTGGGAAGGAAATTTCTTGGTGATATCTCAGAGTGATCTGTATCATAATTACACACACTCTGATTGCATTTCCCCTTGAGACACACGCGCTGTGTTTGCGCTGAGCGCTGTGCAAAACATCATTAACGCGCATATACTCGCATATATTATCCTGTAGAAATGCATTATGGGATGGGCTATGCATATATAGCAAATAAATTCAAATTGAGGAGGATTACATACAAAATCCCATAAGAAAGGAAGATCGGAAATGAGATCTCTTTAATATCTCACTTGTTTCTCCTAGACAGTAATGAAATTAAATGGAGAACGAAGAGACTTTAGCTTAAGTTTCCTGTTTTTTAGGTTTGAAATTTCACGTGTCTTTTATGTTAGTCTATAGTCAACATAATCTATAATCAAAAAGTAAAATATTTTAAAATGAAAGATATTTAAGTTGTTTAATTTTATAGAATATTTATAGAATGTTTAGGAGGAACATCTTATACAAAGTGTTACAAAGTCTCCTGAGCTAAAAAAAACAACATCTAAGAAATTTATTTTGGCAGTTCTTGCTTAAAGATCAATTTGATGAACCGTCAGTGCACTTTGCAAAACTTTATTTGGGTATAAAATCAAACACGATCTCCTCAAAGTCTTTGTTATTAACATATCTGTATGAGGTCTCCATGGTAACCCCGCCTAACATAACACAGATGACATATCTGAAATATTATCATGCCACTTTCACTCACAATTCACTCAAACAAACTCAATTTACAATAATCCTAAAGAGATTAGCATAATCAGAACCAGCGCTGCTCTGGGTTTTTGCATACACGGATAAATGAGTTTTATCGATGCCTGGATAAATGGCTACAAGAAACTATTTTGAATTAGGAAATTAATCAGTGCTTTGATATAACCCAGCTGGTTAGATGATGGTCATTACAGTCCAAAGCATTTTTGACCCATGACACACAAATGCCCGTGTTTTTCTGGATGAAGATGCTGGTTCCATACAGCTCCTCCACCCCCCACAGCAGACACACTGGCCCATCTGTGGTGTCTCTTTTCAGATCATCTTCCTGTGAGATGTAGATGATTTAGTTTGGGTAGAGTCCACAGGCCCCATGATCTCTGACATGGTAAATAAATCAGAACTCTTCATTTTTTTGGTCTCTCATTTGCCTCTTTTCACTCCCTCTTCATAACTTCAGCCTGAGGCAGCAGGTCCCCTGGCTCCCAGGCCCCTCTGTGTTTGGTTTATTTAAGAACATATTTTTAAAATTTGGGCTTTATTAATGGCATGAAATTGTGCCTTACACTAAGAGTTTACATTTCCAGTTAGCATTTGTAACAGGGTCAAATGAAGCAGACTTTGCTTGGTTTCATTGGCGAGGCTGTTGTTCTGTAGCAGGATTCAAACCTTTGGTTGTTTGACAACAAGCCAAATTATGTATAAACAGGTCATAAGTAATGTTATTTGTATCTTCCTACTTTACTTTTAGTTGTTCAATATTAGTTAGTTTAATATTAGTTAGTTCAATATTAGTTTAATTTTGATTTTAGTATTTGGGACTCCTTAAGTTAGTGAGATAAATGAAACCATTAAAATATTTCTCAGGGTAATGTGGATTTATCTTTGTAAGGTACCATTTTTATGTTTTATAAAGGCAGTTTGTAAAGGGTTTACATTTTATAATGTATTTTGTATTAAATAACTAGTTCATTTTAAAATTATTGTAATGTATTTTACATTAGATTTCAGTTTTTAGTTACATCCCACAGCGTGTACTCTTGCATCAGTTCACATCAATACACATCCAGCATTTCAACCG
>JAZGTJ010015096.1:0-13610 GCA_036877575.1 Botia almorhae
CCAATAATCCTCTCAGCAGTCCGAACCGTTCTCTGCAATCTTCTGATGTCTGATTTTGTAGCTGAGCCAAACCAGACAGTTATTGATGTGCACAGAACAGACTGGATGACGGCTGAGTAGAACTGTCTCAGTAACTCCTGTGGTAGGTTGAACTTCTTCAGCTGGCGAAGGAAGTACAACCTTTGTTGGGCCTTTTTTACAATGGAGTCGATGTGAGTGTCCCACTTCAGGTCCTGGGAGATGAAACATCCCAGGAACTCGAATGTCTCCACTGTAGCCACAGTGCTGTCCATGATGGTGAGTGAGGAAAGTGCAGGGGGGTTCCTCCTGAAGTCTACTATCATCTTTACAGTTTTGAGCTTGTTCAGCTCCAGGTTTTTGTGACTGCACCAGACAGCCAGCTCTTTTACCTCCTGTCTGTAGGCAGACTCGTCACCGTCCCGAATGAGGCCGATAACCATGGTGTCGTCTGCAAACTTCAGGAGCTTGACAGAGGGGTCTTTAGGATGCAGTCGTTGGTGTAGAAAATGATTCTGATTCCGATTCAATATTTAGAATGATTGTGTTGCCTTGAGAACTCGGGGGGTCAGTAATAAAGTTCACCGCAATGTAAGACCAGGGGCGTTGGGGTATTGGTAAAGGTTGTAATAATCCAGAGAGGAGTTGTCTAGGGTTTTTTGCCATTTGACAGGTGTTGCAATTATGGATGTATTTGATGGTGTCATTAGACAGAGATGGCCACCAAAATCGGTTCTTCAGTATTTCAATGGTCGCTGTGATGCCTGGGTGGCCTGAGCTGGGGGTTCCATGAACTACAGAGATTACACGATCATGAAAGGGTTAAGGAATTCAATCTGGGTTGTTGGGGCATGTTGCGGGTGGTGAGGTCTGGTTGTCATACTGATTTAACTCTGTGATGATATCCCATTAAACGGGAGCTACGAGTCTGGAATGATGGGTTCTTGACATAGGGGATAAGGAGTCTCTTTGGATTGTCAGGAGAGTCGGCTTTGGTGTTCTTGGACCCGGGACAATATGTGACAGAGAACTGGAACACGTTAAAAAATAAGGCCCATCGGGCCTGTCGGTGGTTAAGTCTTTTAGCAGACCGAAGATACTCCAGGTTTTCATGGCCGGTTAGAATAGTGAAAGTATGAGCACCTCCCTCTAACCAATGTCGTCATTCTTCTAGTGCTAGTTTAATAGGTAGGAGTTCCCGGTTACCTACGTCATAGTTCCTCTCAGCTGGGAATAGTTTCTTTGAGAAAAAAGGGCATGGAAATAGTTTGGGTGGTGTGCCGTGGCGTTGTGATAAGACAGCCCCTACGTCTATGTTTGATGCGTCTACTTCAACTGTAAAAGGTAGTTTCGGATCGGGCTGTTTTAAAATCAAAGCTGATGTGAAGCGGATCTTAACCCTCTGGGGTCGACAAATGCGCCGGCGCGTTTTGAGGCATGTTTTGAGGCATGTTTTGATGATAACGCGGAAATGAACGTAAAATGCTCCGTCATTTTTGATCGTACAGATACAACCAATACATCATTCGAATCTGTAAAGGGTCTACTTTTATTTGTATTCACTCATAATAACAATAAAACCCTGTGCTTTTATAAAAAGAAGAAAACAGACAGGGTACGCACTCTGCCTTCGCTGTCTCCGTCATCTCTTTTCACAGACACGTAAATGAAACAACCTAAATCTCAGTGAATACGTACCCCACAGACATAATAAATAAACGTATAGAAAGCTGAAATGTGTACTTTTACATAAACCAATTCAAATCAAAAACAAATATTCTCTTTTTAAGTTTTACGTATGAACGTTAGAGGATGTATCATTTCTCCTGTATCACCTCATTCCTGCTAATGTGATCCCGCCTCGCATTGAGCACGCTGTTCATATGTAAAGTATCGGAGGCGAGTCAGGTAATCATGTACACGCCCCCAAAAAGCTGCAGAAATCATCGAAGCTTTATCACAGAATTTACTCACTTTATCTGCACGTTTGAATGATGACATGCTACACGAGTAAAGAAGCACTTCAGATGATTCTGGACAGCGTGTTCACCTTCTCCTCAGATGAAGAACGCGATGACTTTTAGTTTTGAACAGAGCGCATATATAAACTATGCTATATATAAACAAATATAATATTATACTACGATGTCTCTTACGAAAATAACCATGGTTTTATTTATTTGACATTTTGTAATGTTATGACTATATTTTTTCCAAACGGTGAAATTGTTCACTAAGCTTCTGTTCGCGAATATCTGCTTTGGTGTAAATGTTTTGAATGTGTTATACCAAGTCATTGGTATTCGCGATCATCTGACGTGTAAATATATATAAAAAAATAATATATATAAACAAATAAGCTGTAAATGTCACAGAGAAGTGACCCATTGACAGACATATTATCCTTTGTTATCCTTTATTATCAGCTGGTAATTGCTTATTGGTAATAACTGCACTCGCAAGTAAATCTCAAGTTATTTTGCGTGATAGTTCAATATATTCTAATTAAGCTGCAACCAAAAAATATATCTTCATTTTCTTTTGTCCTTACATTCTTCCTTCATTCCTCAGTTCCCAATCAGTCACACACCTGACTGAAAGGCTCATTATGCAGCTCATTATGCGGGTCTTTGTCTTCTCAGGTGTGAATCACAGCATTATTCATGATCATTCATGCCTCCTTGCATACGGCTGTTCTAAACAAAAAGTGTCTTCGACAATTAAAATCAATATACTCTTTTGTGTGAACGAGTGAACTAGATGATTCTCACTTCATTTTGAAGAAAACACTCTAGGCTACAAGATCATGTTCTCAAAAGTATCGTGAACAAATGTGCTTTATGTGTTTTATGGCCTTATTTCAGTGACTTCAAAATTTTAGTTTTTCAATAACCATGCATAAACGTTACTTTCTCAAAAACACAAAACATACATGCAACTCAGATATTATTGTAGCCCAGTTTGTGCTGAATACAGTGTTATCAGACTTTAGACATTTATATGTTTATAAGCACCTGAAAAAAGCACAAATGTCAGAGCATGTCAAAACTTCTCCAGGGCTCCAAAACACCCTCGGACCCCAGAGGGTTAAGTTCCTTAAAGGCTCTCTCAGCCTGGGATGACCAATTCAGTTTGCCAGAAGTTTGTTTAGTTAGCGAGATTAAAGGGGCAGCAATTGAACTAAAAGCCTCTGATAAATCGCCTGTAGAAATATGCAAAACCCAAACCTCGTAACCCGTAATGCTTTTACGGTTCTGGGTTGTGGCCAACCGGAAACTGAGGCAACTTTCTTATCATCCATGGCAATACCAGCTCGACTAATGATGTAGCCTAAAAAGGCAGTACTAGTAGAATGGAATTCACACTTTTCTTCATGGACATATAGTTGATACACTAATAAACGTTTCAGTACTGATCGTACCTGTTGTATGTGTTCGTCTAGAGAGTAGATTAATATGTCGTCAAGATATATGATGACCCATCTTTCAAGCATATCCCTGAAAATGTCGTTCATGAACAATTAAAACACTATTGGGCTATTTCCTAGTCTGAATGGCATGACAAGGTATTCGTAGTGACCGGATGTCGTAGAAAATGCTTTCTTCCATTCGTCACCCATTTTAATTCTGATTACATGCACTGCTTAAATCAAGCTTGATATGGTACTTTGCCTGACGGGGCTGTTCTAAGGCTACTGGGACTAATGGCAAGGGGTATCTAAATTTAATGTTGACCTCATTTAAGGCTCCCTAATCTATGCAGGGTCTTAGGCCACCATCCTTCTTTTTGACAAAGAAAAACCCTGCTGATGCTGGGGAGTTTTATGGACATATAAAGCCCTTAGCCAATTCCTCCTTTATGTATTCCTTCCGTGCCTCTGACTCGGGCTGGAATAATGGAAAAATCTCCCCTTAGGAGGGGTTTAACCTGGTATGAGGTCAATAGCACAATCAACAGAATGAGAGGAGGCAGTTGGGAAGCCTTCTTCTTACTAAACACTTCTGCTAGATTAGAGTATTCTGGGGGTATGTTAGGTTTGGAGATTTGGGGATCAATTTGTAGTGCAGTTGCACAAACAAGAAGACTGATCTTGCTTAAACACCTTGACTGACATTCAGCTCCCCACTGCTTGATGTCACCTTCTCTCCAGGAGGTATCTGGTTCGTGTAGATGAAGGCAGGCCAAGGATTATGGTGTGATAAGGAGAGGTGATTGCATAGAAATGAAGCTCCTCCCACTGTAGAGCATCAATACACAGCTTGAGTTCTTAGGTGGCCCTTTGAATGTCTCCATTACCCAATGGGCGACCGTCTAGTGCCTCCACTGTTAGGGAGAAATCAGAATGGGTTACAGCGATGTGATGCTTGAGGGCAGACTCCAGAGAAATGAAATTCCCTGCTGCTCCTGAATTGATTAAAGCCATACAGGTTATTGATTTGTCTGCCAAGTTTAACGTAACTGGTAGAGTAAGATTTGGACAGTACTACTACTACTACAGGAGAGGTAGTGGTTGCACTCACTATGAGTCGGTCATTGGTAGGACGTAAAGGGCATGACAACTTACCTGGTTCTCCACAATAGAGGCATAGGTTATGGAGGATTCTGCGCCTGATGTACTGAGGGAAACATGACAGTAGAACGTCGGGAGCGAATGAGGTTATCCACCTGAATGGTGAGATCAATGAAATCCCTTAGTTCTTTTCCCTTGTCTCTGCATGCCAGTTCGGACTGTAGTTTGGGATTCAGACCTCCGTGAAACAGGAGATTGAGGGTGTCCTCCACCCAATTGGTTTGCGCTGCCAGTGTGCCAAAGGTTAGGGCGTACTCGGAAGCGGTTTGTCTGCCCTGAGACAGGGTTAGTAATTGCTCACTCGGACTCTGGGTGATCGAACACTTCGCTACAGTGTTGCAGGAAGGTATCAAAGGTTGGGAATATGGATCCGTCCACTCGCCACACTACTGTAGCCCATTCTAATGCTTTGCCCGTAAGTAGGGAACACACAAAGGCTATCTTGCTTGAATCAGTGGGATATAAAGAGGGTTATTGGTTGACAAATAGAGAACACTGTAGCAAAAAACCCTTACATTTTGTGGGAGAGCCATCAAACTTTTCAGGAAAAAAAAGAGAGACTTAACAGACTTGCAGTGTTAAGTGTGGCTTGTGCAGCTGGGCTTGCGGTGCAAGGCAGAGGTCATACACAGCAAACAGATATATCAGAGGTAACACAGTGAGAACAACGTTAAACAGGCGATAGTCGATGCAGGCAGCAAACAATCAGAGGCAATACAACAATCCAAAGTTGGGGCGGGCAGCAAAAAATCAAAACGGTAACACAATCCGGGTCAATAAGGTAATCAGCAAACAATCGATAAACAGGGACAATCCAAAGTAATACACCAGAAGGCAACCAGAGAATAATAGGGGAAAACCACTCAGAATTGCTGCATGGAGGCAAGTCAAAACTTCGCAACAACACTTAGTTTGAGTCTGGTTTATATTGAGGAGTGAACAAGGATCAGATGTCGAGTAGGACGTCATCAACGGTAGGTGAAGTGCATGATGGGAAATGTAGTTAGTAGAGTTCCGGTTAATATTCAGGTGAGGGTTCCTGCTGGTGGCGTGGTAGAGAAGAGGCTGGAGTCTCCACCGTAACTTTATATATATACAGGGGTTGGACAATGAAACTGAAACACTGGCCAATATAGTGTTGGAGGTTTCATGGCTAAATTTGACCAGCCTGGTGGCCAATCTATATTGATTGCACATTCCACCAGTAAGAGCAGAGTGTGAAGGTTTAATTAGCAAAGTAATAGCACAGTTTTGCTTAAAGTATTGCAATGCACACAACATTATGGGTGACATATCAGAATTCAAAAGCGGACAAATTGTTGGTGCACGTCTCGCTGGCGCATCTGTGACTAAGACAGCAAGTCTTTGTGATGTATCAAGAGCCACGGTATCCAGGGTAATGTCAGCATACCGCCAAGAAGGACGAACCACATCCAACAGGAGTAACTGTGGACACAAGAGGAAGCTGTCTGTAAGGGATGTCCGGGTGCTAACTCGGATTGTATCCAAAAAACATAAAACCACAGCTGCCCAACTCACTGCAGAATTAAATGTGCACCTCAACTTTCCTGTTTCCACCAAAACTGTCTGGCGGGAGCTCCACAGGGTCAATGTACATGGCCGGGCTGCTAAAGCAAAACCTTTGGTCACTCGTGCCAATGCCAAACGTCAGTTTCAATGGTGCCAGCAGCAAAAATCTTGGGCTGTGGACAATGTGAAACATGTATTGTTCTCTGATGAGTTCACCTTCACTGTCATTCCCACATCCGGGAAAGTTACTGTGTGGCGAAGCCCTAAAGAAGCGTACCACCCAGACTGTTGCATGCCCAGAGTGAAGCATGGGAGTGGATCATTGATGGTTTTGGCAGCAATATCATGGCATTTCTTAGGCCCAATACTTGTGCTAGATGGGTGCGTTACTGCCAAGGACTACCGAACCATTCTGGAGGACCATGTGCACCCAATGGTTCAAACATTGTATCCTGAAGGCAGTGCCGTGTATCAGGATAATAATGCACCAATACACACAGCAAGTTGACCATCTCCCATGACCTGCACAGTCACCAGATCTAAATATTATTGAGCCACTTTGGGGTGTTTTGGAGGAGAGAGTCAGGAAACGTTTTCCTTCACCCGCATCACGTAGTGACCTGGCCACTATTCTGCAAAAAGAATGGCTCAAAATCCCTCTGGCCACTGTGCAGGACTTGTATCTGTCATTACCAAGACGAATTGATGCTGTATTGGCCGCAAAAGGAGGCCCTACACCATACTAATGAATTATTGTGGTCAGTGAGTTCTGCACAGCCAGTCACATTTTTATCAGAAAGTGTTAAAAGCTCAGTTTTTAAAAAAATTCCTTTTTGTTATGCCAGTGGTAATATTTATACACAGCAGCTTTATCTTTTTATATAGCAGGTGATATGGAATGCATGAGAGAGCTTACTGAGAAACCAGCCAATCAAAATCTCTGTCAGTGATCTCTGCCAGCTCTACTGCCAACAGACTTCAACAGTATGGCTTTGTTATTTCTTAGTGCTTAAACAAATACAAAATAAGATATCCTCAGATTTTCAAACAGCTCAATTTCTATAAGCCGGCTCTAATCAATTAATGTAATTAAACATCTGTCCACAGCTTTGCCATCACCATTTTTGCTTTTCCTTTTTTGTAATAGAAACTTCCGAGAAATGTATCTAATTTCCATCCTTCAATATTTAAGCTGGAACACGTCCCAGTTTTACAGCATAATGAAGAACACTAACTACATGTGTATGTGCTGGCTGGTGTTTTCCAATGACCTCTGGGAAAAAAAGAGAAAAATTTTGTTTTAGCTTCTGTGACATCTGAACTAAGGAATTACCATGAGCCATAGCAAAATCATAACTTATAAAAGCATATAATTCAAAACACTTCACAACACAAATTGACTCTGATCAGCATGAAAAGAGGGCTTCAATGAACTGGGGGAAAGTCATGACTGGGGCATGAAGAACGTGTTAGTCATTGATGCTCTGATAGCGGATTATAGCTAAGTTCATATTTTATATATAAATAAAAATATATTTTACTGTTCATTGCTTTATTTTTACAAACTTAAAGGTATCTTGTTAAAAAGAACACAAAAGCCACCTTTATTGGAAGCAAGCTTACAATATCATTTAAAGCATATCTTTTAGTATGCTTACTGCAGTAAAGCCATACAGATAATAGGGAAGAAAACATTGTACATTGTCAGTGTATATGAGTTTTAAAATGTCAGCACTTTAAAGCATTTAGTAAATTAATTAATTCAAAGGTATTCCTTTATAGCATGACATACATGGATTGATTACTTCTGAAATAAGACCTCACAAATTGACTGACAAATTAGTTTTTTTGAGAAAGATTGAGTAGTGTGAATTGTGACTTGATCTCAACTTTCACAGGACCTTAGTAAACATAGTATAAAAATGCATAAAGCTGAAAAGGTTACAAAAGCATTACCTAAGACCTGGGTGTTCATCAATCCACAGTAAGGCAAACTATCTACAAAAAAGAAAATTCAAGACTTTCATTTGCTCACTATGAAGATAAAATGAAGAAGGCACAACTGTTCTCTAAAAAAACATTTCAAGTGTTTATAGTTATGCTGAAATGTATGCACAGTTCCCTTTCAAGGGAACTTAACACTGCATCTGGTTTGACACTATGGGGAACGCCTTTGGTGCGACCGGTGTCTAAATCTCATGTCTAATCATGCTAATGAAATTGGCCCGCGGCAGTGCCTGATGCGCATCAGGGCACTTGCAGAGTGCATCATCATCTTTTTTGTCTTCAGGAACTGTTTGTTTGTTCTGTTGTCACAAGCTATGGAGTCTCAATTTCTTCTAGTAATGTGTAATGTGCATCCTAATGTCAGAGGTTTCTGACACCGGAGGATACACACGATCTTTGTGTTATTTGCTTGGGAAAGGGTCATGTGTGCTCAGTTCTCGAGGGATCTGAGTGCACGCACTGCAAGGGGTTCTCGCTCACAAAGCTCCGTTCACATCTGGCTGTCTGCTTGGGTGAGCCAGAGCAGATGCCCCGTGGGGCGTGTCCTGCTGACACAGATTTTGCAGGAGGTGGCAGAGGAGGCAGAGAGCATGGGCGAGCCTTCTCAGCCTGCCTGCCCCGCATAAAAAGAGTTGTTGGAGGTCATGTCTCATAGGTCATGTGCAGCATAGAGCGGTGCTCCATTAGGGCCAGTAACTGCAGGCAGCAATGGACAATTTACCGCTGCTCTGGCCCTAGGGTGAGTGTGGTATATGCTGTAAGGTCCTCCACTCCCCGCGGGGCAGCTGGTCCTTACTGACTCCTCTGGGATGCGTGCAGAGTAGTACCCTCATCTGTGCTACAGCGGGTCCTCTGCCCTCCCTAGAGCAGGATGTGGTGGATTTCAACTCTGCCCCCCCCCAAAGCTCTAGCCCAGAGCAGCATGCGGGTAGACTAGTACTCTGCTCCCCCTAGAGCTCTAACCTATATGCAGCTGGCCCGGTATGAACATGAGCCTGGGAGGCTGGTGATAGTGCGATTTTTAAGGGAAGACGCAGTTCCACACTGCGTCTGGTTTGATGCTATGGGGAAAACAATACCGACTACGGCATGCTGAGGGGAGTGACTGCCATATGGTCCGTGTTGGAGCGCAATCACCATAGGCACAACTCAAATATCCTACTCACACAACCCAGTGACAAAATACCTCTCTCTGAGGCACCTCTCTCTGGGCCACCTGAGCCATTTTGTGATTCCCCAAAAAAACCTTTTACCCAAAGGTTATAAAAAGTACCGTTTATTTCTTACCTTTTCCATAGTAAAACTTTTCCACTACAAAGACCCTTTTGGTGCAGCAGAAAGTTTATGTGGATGTAAAGATTTCTACAGGTTAACAAAGAACTTTATAGGAACCTTTATTGTTAAAAGTGCTATGTTTAGCCATTGCCACTATGGTAAAGGGCAGTTACTTAACTTTTTTATATGACACATAGTACAGTGAATTTTGTGTTGTTTTACAAAATTTAAGGAAATGTCACCAATAGCGACTTTCTACTACTAAATTCAGACTAAACAGAAGTTTTACATATTGGAGCAAAGTCCTCCACACGGAAGTGGGTGTTCTTTTTGATAGCAATTTGTCCTTTGGAAACCACATTTCCAATATCTGCAAAACTGCATTTTTCATCTTAAAAATATAATAAAACTATGACATATGCTCTTAATGTCAGACACCAAAAAAAAATTATTTACACATTCATTGGGACATCAGGACTTGATTATTACAATGCCCTACTTGGTGGCTGCCCTGCAGGATTAATACAAAAACAAAACACTTGACTAATCCCTAATGCTCTTATGTTTTTTCCTATGTATAAAAAAAGCCTTCTGTTTATCCTGTCTCTAACATCAGAATATGATTTCCACTTGTAAATGTGGCTTTGTAGACTTGGCTTGTTGGTTTTTAAGACAAAATGTTTATTGTACTATTTCGTTTGGATAAAAATGTTGGCTAAATAAATGTACATGTAAATCTCAGGCTTGTTCAAAACACCGCAGCCTGAGTTCTTATAAGAACTAATAAGTATTACCATATTAGCCCAGTTCTGTCAACACTGCACTGGCTGCTTATCAAGCATCGCACAAACTTCAAAAGTTTGCTGATTACCTTCAAAGGCCCTAAATGGTTTAGCTCTCAATACCTGAGTGAGCTCCTCTCTTATTACAGATCTTGATAATATCTTGATAATACCCAGAATTTCAAAATCAAGTGCAGGTAGTAGATCCTCTTTATATTTGGTGCCCAAACTCACAGTCTTCACAGTGTTGTCCGGGAGGCAGATACACTATAAGACCCACCTATAGTCTAGACCAGGGGTCACCAACCTTTTTGAAACTAAGAGCTACTTCATGGGTACTGAGTCATACAAAGGGCTACCAGTATGATACACTCTTCTGAAATAACAAATTTGCTCAGTTTGCCTTTAGTTATACATTATTAATAATGATTAATGATACTCATCTATGTGAAGACACTGATCAAGTTAATGATTTCTCAAGTTAATAATTATCAACAATGACAAGAAGGTGGGAAACAGATATCTATATTAAGCATTTTATTTCTATTAATCTCAGCCCGTAGTGCGCTTCCCGGTGGGTAGTTAGCATGGTAGCTTTTGTGACACGTAGTGAAGTCACTCCACATTGTGCCGCTTTGCCGTCGCCACCGTCGCCCCGCAAATGAGACACACGCAGGTTTATTTCACAGTCGTAAAAAAGAACTCCACCTCCCATTCGTTGTGAAAATGAAAAGTTTTCTTTCTTTTTTCTGCCATGTTTTTGGGGTAAGAAACTGCATTCAGTGCCCATCTTCGCTGCGCTCGCTAGCTTACTCTCCACAAGTTTTGTAAGTTTTGTCACACGCACAATACTGACCTTTGTACTAGAGTAGGTCAGAGTTCACCTAAACTTATCTAAACTTCATGTATAATAAACATATTTTTAAGATATTGTCATTTTGAAATCTATATAAATGCAAGTGTGATTAAAAAAGAATAGCAACAGAATCAAATTAAATTTTAGACGCAGCTCACACAGCAGGAGGCGACTCATGTGGTCCTTGGGGGCGACCTGGTGCCCGTGGGACTATACATAGTCCTATGGATTTATTACTCAAATATCTTAAGGGATTGTTCGGATGCATTAAATAGGTAAATTGGAACCGAGAACACTTTCCATAAGAACAGATGTGGCTTCACACTAAGTCTGTCTGTCTTTCATTTCCCCAAGGTCCTGTAGTCAGCTGGATCCGAACTTTATCCAGACTAAATCTATATTTTTGGTCCCTACCTGTTTCTTTGTCTCCAATTCTTTCTTTTTTGTCATTGGGTAATTTTAAGGCATTTGTATTATGTATGTTTTGTGTATGTATGAATTTTATTTTTGTGCATTGTGTGTATTTTATGGTACTATTGCAAATTGCTTATACCCCTGTCCCATAATGTTATCTTTCTATGTGCCATCTCAATGTAAATTGGAACGGCATATCTTGCTTAACATGATACCTATCATCTATCTTGTTAATTGGCTACACTTCGCATAATCTCAAAGGTACATACTGTTTTTGTCTTAATACATTACCCTCTCTTAGGCCACTAAGAGAGGTATGAGCTTTCGCACATAATGACGAGTATTTCTAATGCACGTTAATTTATTCAACTGGTTCAAATGTGTTCTAGTTTTTAGAGCATGGTTTAGCCAACCCTTTATTCATACACCACAAGCCTAGTATCCCTCCGTAGTTTTATTAATATATCTCACACATACATTTGCCATAATACTATGTATTCTGTGTTGAACATGCTTGGCATTTTTTCTGTGGTTTATTTTTCATTATATGTAAAGCTGCTCTGAAGCAATGTAACATTGTAAAAAGCTCTATATAAATGTAACTTTATGAATAGAATTAACCCGTTAAGCCGACCGATTCACCTGGGCGGGCCTGATGTGCTTTTGCTTACAAATTTATACATTTACTACGTCTTCTATTGTCAAAGAATGATATTAAACTTTACGTACTATATACTATTACCAAGGTCAAAGGGTTTAGCATTGATATCTGAGAACTGTTTTATGAAATATGTGCCATATAAACAGTAATACAATAATTTGTGCAAATTGCAACATGTACATTGATGGCCCATCATACTTTTATTAAAAAACAGTGTGTTCAAAGTTTAGCTGGGCTTGCTAAATTGTCCATTAAAAGCGTCTAGAAAAT
The DNA here is from genome assembly GCA_036877575.1 of Botia almorhae. Taxonomy (NCBI): domain Eukaryota; kingdom Metazoa; phylum Chordata; class Actinopteri; order Cypriniformes; family Botiidae; genus Botia; species Botia almorhae. The sequence goes on from JAZGTJ010015096.1 coordinate 12,384, forward strand.
AACACTTTTGCACTTTTATTACAAAAATGGAAGAAGGCTGAGAAATATTGATACATTCTCTATTGTTTACATTAGATTTTATATGAGAATCACCCATCGTTGTTAGTAAAACTGCATGAAATTTCATCCTTTAGAGTTTTACATGTAAAATGAGCCCAAGAAACACACAATTAATATTTCACAATCAAGTTTTAAAGTATTTTTGTAAATTATGAGAACAAAAGCATTTTGGGGCCAGGAGCAAACTGGGCATCTGTAAGACATTTTCCCGCTAGGCCAACATACTTTTTGGGCTGATACATTGCATACTATTTTTGTCTGATCAGCCCATAAAACTTGTACATCGATGGCCCATTTTTTCTGCGTAATTCATCGATGGCGCTGGGGTCTTTGTGGGCTGGCTTAATAATCTTTAATCATGCTACCTTTTGGGCTCTATTCAAGTGAGTGCAGAGAATCTATGCAAAACAAAGAAACAGGCCATTCAGACAGACTCTGCAAAATGTGTCAAAATAGCAGACATGTTTTCTATTATTTTTTGTTATTATTCAGAATACACAGTGAGGAAGATAAGAAGAGGGAGAGAGATAAGGGAAAAGTGAGTATAGAGCCTGCGGTAAGCAGAACTGCTTTCAAAACACTTAACTGAGACAAGACTGTATTTCTTTAATTATTTTTTTGGCGTCTCTGCCTCAGCCTAGAGATGGCGTCTCTAGGATCTGTCATTCAGAAACATGGCTTTTCCTATCACTGCTATGCTGATGACTCCCAGCTCTACCTCTCGTTCCACCCTGATGATCCCACGGTACCGACTCGCATCTCAGCCTGCCTGATGGACATATCATGTTGGATGAAGGACCATCACTTTCAACTCAACATTGGCAAAACAGAAATGCTTATGGTTCCACTCAACCCATCTCTTCTTCACAACTTCTCTGACCACATCTCCAAAACCACTCGTTCCTGCAGATTCGCCCTCTACAATATCAGGAAGGTCAGACCCTTCCTATCGAATCACGCAGCACAACTTCTCGTTTAGGCTCTGGTTCTCTCCAGACTGGACTACTGCAATGCTCTCCTCACAGGGCTTCCAGCTTGTTCTATCAAGCCCCTGCAGTTGATTCAAATGCAGCAGCTAGAGTGGTCTTTAACGAGCCTAAAAGAGCACACGTCACGCCACTGTTCATCCAGTTGCACTGGCTGCCAATAGCTGCTCGCATCAGATTC
>JAZGTJ010015098.1:0-13607 GCA_036877575.1 Botia almorhae
GTCGTCTGCTTTATCACAAAGCTCAATCAATAAGTTATCGGTAAACAGAGCATGCTGTGAGATATGCATTGACGTTTTCCTTGTTTTTGACCAGCTTAAGATGAGGCCAAGAACTCAACACTCCCAAACATCATTTAGGCAAAGCTTCACCATAGTGTATTGCCTAACAAAAAATATCATGTCATCACACACACTCATACATACATATATGTATATGTATACATAGACACACATACATGGGTAAATATATAAACACTATAGATCAGGCAAGCACTTGTTTGTCAACCATAATACACCAATACAGGCTACAGGCTTAACAAAAATCATTTGGATGGCTTTGTAAGCTTGTATAACCATAAACAAAGAAATGACATTTACAGATTTTCAGCTGGAGTTTATACAACACTTACGGTAACACACAGCTGCTAAAAGTGCTAATAACAATCAGTTTATTCCAGTAGTGTGATTGACACACAGCTGATCAGTTTAAAAGGGATCAGGCCTTTTATCAGATCCTAAAATAGCAACAAAGACATACCTGGATCAAAAGCCTCGTCGCTCGCCTTTTAAATGAGCCCTCAGTTAGAACATGAGAAACAGTTTTGTTATTTTTGCATCATCAGTTATCACATCAGCTGTTCTCGTTTGGGTCACGTATCCAAATATTGCTCGACAATCTTTTCCCAGGAATAGTTACTCCCATGTTTTCACCTTTCGTGTGCGCATTAAAACGTAAACATTACTCCAAAACGTTTAAACTGAAAGACATCCTTTTTAAAAACGCTGTCCTGCCATAGTTTGACGCCCAGTGATATTACAAATTAAAAGCGTCTGCGTTTGGAAAAATCTTTCAGATTTACTTCAGTTGTTTGGAGCAAAAGCACACGACTGACATCAGAGTTCCGTGAAAAATCCATGTTCCCATGGAAACTTCATGCTATTTTTGGGCCCATGAGTCGAGCTCTATAATAGACATTTGCATATTCATATCTGGACAAAGAGAGACATGATGCTCAAAGCGTCTCTCATCGACCGTGAGCTGTGATTGAATTGAAAATAGCTGCTGGTGTCATATTGTAAGCAGGCTCCGTTAGTTGTGAGAATAATCAGTTGTCGCTGTTTAAGAACACTTTAGGTCAAAGACAGGCACTTTATAGTTTCAACAAAGAGAGCAGCTGGTGCAATTACCATGAGAGGCAAATTTTACAGTAATTGGTCTCAAATCTTCATATCAAAGTGTAACTACAATCAGTTGTGCCTTGAACCCTCAGGCAACCATCAGGAGGTTCCTGTTTACAGAAAGCTCTCGTCCATCACTCAAACACACATGCTGTAACAAGCAAATGTTAATGAAAGTAAAAATAGTGTCGTTAGATATTATCGGTCCAATTTTCCTGTCAGCCAATCAGATTCTGAGTGGCAGATCTGATCTGATAATGTCGTGGACAGCAGGAAATAGCAGCAAAAAGCAATTTGAAAAGCAATAGAATTGTGCATATCTAGGATAGCAAAATAAATAAGATTATCAACTTTTAAAAGGAAGGACATTAAAAGCTTTGCATTCAATTATAATCTATAGCATTTGCGGTCAACTCATCTGTCACTTGGTAAAAATGTAGCAAATACTCTTAAAATGAAGGCACTTCACAACGCTAGAGAAGAACCATTTTTGGTTCAATGGTTCCAAAAAGAACATCCGTAGAACCTTTCTGTTTCACAAAAGTTCCTTTGTAGTGTAAGGTTCTTTAGACTAAATAAAGGTAAGAAATAAATAATCTTTAAAGAATCTTTGACTGAATGGTTCTTTGGGGAACCAAAAATAGTTCTTCAATGGCATCGCTGTGAAGAACCTTTCAAGAACCTGTTTTTAAAAGTGTATGTGGGCAAGAGGAACTGCATGACATGCCCTCGCCCCAGAAATGATTTCCACGTTACGCACAATTATAAAAATGACCCAGGATACATTAAACATAGATTCTTATACAACTAATATACGTTTGCGTGTACTACAATGTCTAATGTAAAATCTGAGGTCCTGAGGCAAAATTACCTAATTACTTAAAATACGCCACAGCACGTACCGTATACAGTGAAAATAAAATGACGGTTAATTTATTTCCAGCATGTTTTAAAAACAAATATGCCAGACATCCCCGTCAGGAGACATCAAACACACCACACAATACATTTCATACTTAAACATTTACGATGGACGGACTGTTAAATTAATGATCTGATAAATGGCCGACTACATTAGGAGGCGTCCAGGGAGTAATGACGGACTATCTTGTATTACTAGAGTTAATGACACAATCGGAGTTCGTCTGTAAATCAAAGTGGTATTTTTAAACCACTGGAGCGTGCAAGCCGCTCGAAACTCTTTCTATATGACTCTGAGGAATATGATCCGGAGCAACAGCATTATTCCGAATTATTCTTGAATAAATGCTCTTGGCCAGAGGGGTTTAAAAGGAAGACCCTTTGCTCCATCAGTTTCCTATAATCCTCTTCTTCTCCTGTTTCTACCCATAAGCCTGTAGTTCAGCCAGGGTCAGGCGTGCAGGATACCGGGGATAAGTTAAAGGCTTCCAAACAAACAATCTGTGCCCATTTGTTTTATTCGACTGATTTAAGAGCCATTAAATGTAAACCGTGTAATCCGGTTTTAATCCAACCAGGTTCATTTACAAGGATTTCATTATGAGAGCATTTCACTGCTGTTTTAAATGGGTTTTAACAGCTTAACGGTGCATGCCGATTTGATATGTACAATTAAATCAGCCCTGCATGATTTACTCGTACATATGATTTCTTTAACATCAGGCGACTTGGGCGTACAGACATAAAGCATACAGAGGATCTATATAAAACAGAGAAATAGACTTAAACCATCAAAAAACAGACATAAAGCCAGTATGTTCCCTACAAAAAAAGACACGAATTTCACCGGTGCAAAAACACGTTATCACACGTTTAATGTGTTATTGCATGGGATTCCAATAAGAATTGACATGAAAATGTCCCAAAACCACAGATTTCTCATCTGAAATGTGTGTCAGGGTCTTTTCTGTAAGAGCTTTGAGTTCTGGATACAGCAGAAACGAATTACCCTAATTGTTTAACCCAACAGATCTCAACTGGTTTAAATAATCCATCGTTAACTTTGTCATCTTCATGAATGAATGAGATGTGACAGGTCTATGTTTGATTGAAAGATGACGGACAGCTCTTTACACAGCAGTTCATGTAACGCCATGCCATCATGAGCGTAAACCCACCGTTTCCCCGTCCAATCGTAGCGCTTTGGCCCGCTGAGAAAAGAAACATCCAGAAATGTCTGACAAAGATGAACACTGAATATATTTCCTGTCATCACATCACAGTGCTGTTATTTAATGCTATTTTTAAATCAGTTTAGCCAAATAATGAAAACAAATAATTAATTCCCAAAATTAACAAGCAACTGTTAAGAATAACAGACCGTATGAACATCACCGAAACACAGAAGCTGTCTTACCTTGTTGGCGAGGACAGCCAGATCTGTCGGTTGGGTGTTTGTTTGTTGATGACATATGTACCGTGCCCAGAACCCACGTTAAACGTCAGCACACCACTCTGTTGAGAAATGTAACGTGTGTAAACACGAGAGCTTCGGTCTGCGTGGCTTCAATTCAGTTTTAGATCTACAGCACTTTTTCCAATGTGCATGAAAACGGCCATCAACAGAAGGGAAAACCAGGAACATTGTCTCTGGCCCTGTAGCCATAAAGGTCTAACATTAAAACCATCCGCCTATTGTCCTCAAAGAGCATTAATCTAGAAATAAACGTACAGTTTGATATTAGTCATTACACACTGATTTCTTCCCTTCAGCTCTGAAATCTCATTTGTAATCATGTTTAAATGAATCAGACCTGGTCTGACCCCAGACACAAAGTGTATCCAGCATGTGTAATGTAACATAATATGCCAGTTCTTATACACAAAATGGAGAATTAGATTTGAGAGCTGCTGCCGCCTGTTCGTGTTCTTCAGACTCACTGGACTTCTTCTATAGCCTGAAGGTCATACAATTTAGAAATTACAGCATATACGGATTATAAATTATAATTATTATTACAAATTATTATACAGAAGGTAAAAAAATGAAAGATTTTTCATTTCTGAAACAATTCAATAACATTATCTCAACACAACTGTTTATCGGATCAGCGAATATGCGTCAACAGAAACAACTAAAAACAAGACACTCTACTCTGTGTGTGTGTGTGTGTGTGTGTGTGTATGTGTGCGTGTGCGTGTCTGTGTGTGTGTGTGCGTGCGTGCGTGCGTGCGCGTGTGCGTGTCTGTGTGTGTGTGTGCGTCCGTGCGTGTGTGCGTGCGTCCGTGCGTGTGCGTGTCTGTGTGTGTGCGTGTGTCTGTGTGCGTGTCTGTGTGTGTGTGTGCGTGTGTCTGTGTGTCTGTGTGCGTGTGTGTGTCTGTGTGCGTGTGTGTGTCTGTGTGTGTGTGTGCGTGCGTGCGTGCGTGTGGTCAGATCCGAGGCCGACAGAGTTGTCAAGCTGGGAACAGCTCAATCTGTCAGCCACACCTTCGGCTGTCCGGAAGGTTGATTTAAAGGCTCAGTGTCATTATATCCTCCTAACTCCAGTGACACCATCAGTGTGCAAAAGGAGAACCTGTTATCTTCCGTATTGGGTTAAATGGGACGACTGCATTACCGATGATCACATTAAGACTGTGTGTGAGGCTAAAGACAGACGTATAAAACTCAACGGAGAATAAGCAGCTGACAGGAAGCTCTCTGTCTGACATGTATCCAGCTACTGTAGCATAGAGAGACAGAGAGAGAGAGACAGAGAGAGTGAATTAATAATCAATCAGTTACCGCAGCTCGTCCATGACTGAAAACATTGTTTGGGTTTGGCAAAAATAGTTGTACATTACAAACTTCTATAAAAATATTACATAATTTATCTAAATGTGTGTATATGGGTATATTTGCAAAGGCCAAATTTCTGTGTATATGTTTTGGCAATACTTAAGAGGACAGAAAAGTTTTGAATGTGACCTCACAGAAACAATGAAACATATCAAAACCTGGTTGTCCTCACTATTTGTATTGTTCATACATCAACCAAATCAGATTCAGAGATTATGTACAGTAATGTCTCCACTACTAAAACCACTACGTCTATGAAATGTCCTCAGTATTATAGCTTATAAGGTCTGTGCATGTGTGTGTTCCTGTATATGTGGTTTATTCAAACACAAACATGTATAATGACGTGTGCATAACTTCTCCTGTGACCCTGTAAACCACATGGCATAAAAACATACCGAATGACGTTCATTTATTAAATAACACTAGAAGTTTAGGTGTGGGGTTAGAAAAGAGGACAGAAAATATAATGAGCTCAGAACAAAAAATGATTACGCCTACAGAGAGTCCCGTAAACCACATATGTGAGTAGATGCGTGTGTGTGGCAATGATTGACAGTGTCATTAGTCCAGCCTTACAATAACACGCTAAAAGCTCAGAGTGTTTAGGCCCTTCATAAATCCTGCAGGACACGTGCATTTACTGCGTTTACTCGGCATGCAGGAGCTGCAACAAAGCCTTATGTACTAAAGGTTATTTTTACTGTGAATTTTTAACAGAAGGCTTGCAGGAGCACTCAGACAATAACCACGATACTCAAACCTTTCAATCCTATAAAACAAGTAAAAAATATCATCATAAAGGTTTCAAGGCCCCATTTGCCTTAGAATTATTATTATAATGTTCCACAATTATAAGAATTATAGTGAATTATAAAGTGGCACAATGAAGGCTGGGAATACATATATAAACGCAGGTTACACCTTAAACATTTAAGGTGAAGTGTGCAATTTAAAATAATGTTTCCCCCCATCTGTGACTGGTTGGCAAAACAGGTAGTTCCACCCCCAAACTCACACGATTGGTTTAGCCAGACACGTCACCTTTAAGTCTACTACAGCATGGTGACACTCTAGGAAAGATAGTTTATCTATACCATTAACACGCTGAGATACAGAGCGCTTTTAATGAATTTTAACCTTGACTAACAGCAACCCCTAGTGGACATCTAGACAAACTCTACAGCTGTGTGGATATGTTCACATGTACGTACAGAGAACACAACGTCACAGTCCAGTCCAGCGAGGCTCTCATCCGCGAGATCTTCCAAATACTCAGCTAACGCGTCCAGCGTTTCATCAGCTAGCTTCTCATAGTCCGTCTCTGTTAGTTCCCTATACAAAACAATTAGTGTAAGAAAACAGTGATTACAAAACCAAACAGAAAAGTAAAATTATGACACTTGTGCATTAAATCATTTAAAATGGTTTAATTAAAGATATGGATACAGTCTGTGCAACACACGAAACTATATCATATATTTGTTAATAAAACAGCAGTTTTATTAAATAAAGCTTTTTGCCACATGCATAAATGTAAATATATGAACTTTGAGCCCTGTGATTATTAAAAGTAGGGTAGGAAATATTGGAGGGGCTAGCAATAGCAAGCTAGCTTTAAAAGCATAAGATCCCGCCCCCCCTTCAGAGCGCTCTCTTAAGCCACGCCTCCTCCAACACACATGAACACACACATAGTTTGACAGGCAAGTAGGACATCATGTCAGTTTACCTAATCTGACCTGCCTTGTTTTCCATAAGAGGTGTGCTTGAATGTAGACCTCGTCTCTTTGGAATCCCACTGAGGGCATCAACCCACTGAAAAATATACTTTATAAATATACAGACAATATAAACCACAGCAGCTCATTTTTACATTTTAATTTAGTCATCATTCATACAAACATAAGCACTTTGTTTGTCCATTACCTTTGTGAGCGTCTGTCTTTCCCAAACATTGGTCCTCATGTCTGTCTTTGCTGTAAAAATACTCTTACCCTGGTCACCAGCACAAGCTGACTGAAAATCAGATGGGTCAAAAACAACACACAACGTATTACCAAGTACACATGCAGTAATTAAAGTTAGACTAGCAATAACTTAATAATGGCCAGGAGTTAATCAATACAAATTATATTGCACCTGCTGTGCTACGCAAAGTCTAAAACACAGCTAGTATAAGAAAAGGAAATGTAATGGGTTTACTGTACATGCTCTAAACATATAAACGTTTTCGGAAATACTTTAACTATAATGTAATGTACCATTAAAACATTTAGCAGTGCACGTGAACGAACAACAGCTAATAAAGCCGATCGTAATACGTTTATCCAGAAATGTTGGCGTTATTAAAGAGATGTGTTTAAGTAATAAGATAAATCTAAATCAAATAGCTATTAACATGCCACAAATTGGTTATTAATTCAGGCTAACCAGTTAGCAAATATAGGTTAAAACTCACGTTTCTTTCTGCTGAATTAAGCCCGCTGCTTAACGCAGACAGTCTGGACGCTTGTTGGTGACATTTCCAGCTGGAGGTCGGACTCAGGAGATACAGACAACGACTAGTTAATTTACTAGTTATCCTTGACATCATGTCAAATGTTGATGGGAACCTCAAGCTAGTCAGACCGGAGATTCCATGCCTTGCTTTGACAGTCGTCTACTTCCCGGCGAGCTTTCAAAATAAAAGCCCAAACAACATATTTTTTGTAGGAAATAATGCGAATGATACCAGAATATATAATAATGTAAATATTTTTATGATGACGTTTGTCATTTTATGAATGTATGTTCTACTAGTCTGAAACGCAAGGAAACTTTTATTCATATATTTTCACACAAAGTTTAACCGCTTCCATTGTAATATTTTATTTGAAATATACTGATTTTATATTAATTATATATATATATATATATATATATATATATATATGTTATTAAAAATAATTACACATTTTTACTAGTTGTCTCAGGCATTTGGATTCTACTTACAACAAACAGAACATGTATTTATAGTATGTAAATACTGAAAAGTAATGAAATATTTACATTTAAATGTTATTTATTGATATGTCTGTGTAAACGTTCTGTGTGAAACATCACTTGGTGAAGTGTCCGCATTTTTCCTAATTTTAGGCCTGATCTTGTAACAGTAATGTAATTTCGAACATTTTTTGCTTTAATGAAAAGCAAAAGCATTTCAAACACAAAGTTTTAAGTCACGTTATTGTAATATTATTATTGCAAAAAAAAACTGGTAATGTTATTGCAAAAAAACCTGGTAATGTATAAAATTGTGTCGCAGTAAAGATTTTGAATGGTAATGGTCTGACAAACGCTAAAGTTTCACGCCGGGATGACATTTATGTCTGGGCTCCAGAAATGCAATGGTATTTATGACCGCCTCACGAAATCTTGTTTAACATGGAGTCACGTGACGCGTCATTGGTATTTTTGGAGTCTTCTCACCTTGATTCTGCACGACGGATATTCCTGCAGGTGGCATCGAAAGCTCGTATTGAAAGTGACTTCTGTATTTCTCTGGAGCAACAGAGGCGGGGACTCGTGTCGTAGCACTTACACTCGTCTCCGTTACAGATTTCACAAGTGAAGGGAGCACTTATCAGTACACTGCTGTATCTACTGGACCAAACATCATTCGGGTTTAAGAATATCAGCTCGTATCTCTCTGAAAGCAAGACAGACCCCATCCTGAAAGAGGTACTGGTGAGATATTATTTACATCATATATATTGCGACAAAACAGGGTCAAAAAGGACGTACACCTGTATGTAAGAAGCAGTGCAGGTGTTGTGCAGCGGACGTGTATGCAAGACGTCTCCTAGCGTGTCTTAATAGCGTCTCCAGGTATGCATACTTCAAGTACGCACGCATAGTAGGCAACATAATTAAATGACATGTAACAAAACACTTGGGAGAATCTAGCACAGATTTAAAACACAGTTTTACTTTATGTGTATGTTGTGTAAAAACAATAGCGTGTCACTTGTTCTATTTATTAAAGAATTTCTTGTCACTTTTTGAGACTGTCCGAAATTACGTAACGCTGCAGGGAAGTAACCCTTGAAATCTTGTGAGGTCCGTGAGGAACGCACTTGTGTTGTTTGTAGTATGCAAGCTAATGCAGGACTGTATCTGAACATCTAGTGAACATGCCACCTAAACAGTATTTTTGGGGGGACATCATGTACCATTGGGGACGTGTCACATAATCATAATGTACATACACGTGGATTCCAGCGTTGTGTTGATGTAAAATTAAGGATTATTTAGATCTGAGTATATTAAAGCATTTGTTACAAAGATGCCGTTGAAATCTAGAGATGACATTTGTGGTCATATGTTCAAAAATGTATCTTTGACCATACATTTTAATTTTATGGTATCATTAAGAGGAACATATGGTGTGCTTTGGTTATTGCTAATAACTGACCAGATTAAATGTTTTCTAGTCTAATCTGTAGAAAGTGGTAAAGACGTTTTTGTGGTTATTGCTTGTCATTTACTGTTAAATGACATGTTAAATGTTTCATAACTTCTACCACTTTTCAAAATGACCCAGACCGGTCAGTTGACAAAACGTTTGAACAAATGTCATACCTGGAGGCACAAAGTCACATGACAGCTGAGAGAACAATGGGAGGAAGGAGAAATATTCTTCTGGTGTTTGTGTTCATGGTCTCTTTAATGCTCTGTGTGTCCTGCAACGATTATTTTTCAGGTGTATCGCAGCTACACGCAGCAGTTGCGTGACGCTGGCACTTTTGTGCTCTTAGCTGATTCTCCGAAACAGTGGTGTCAGCTTTTTGTATAAGGACGAATTAATTTTGACCCAGTTTGTTTGCGCATAGGTTTTGCATGTACTAAACGTGATTTTAAAAGTCACGTCATCCAGTTGAAGAATCCAGTTGTCTTTGATCGCTGATATAAGAGGTTGATGTACTATAAAAACATACTGTAACTTTGAGAACCTTCAGGGCCAAAAGAACATGTTACAAATGGGGGGGGGGGCCTAGAGGTTATTATTGGCCCCTAGAAACAGTACCACCTTCCACCTCAAGGGTGATCATACACATGGGTTGGCCACACAGTTTAGATGGTCGAATGACCCCTTTAAAATGACTTTACTGTTTACTGTCTTGTCGACTTCATCATCTGCATCCAGTCATGACCACTGGTCTCACCCCCGTGCACATATTTCATTGTTCCCACAGCGGCCTGCTACATTCCTTGTGATCAGGCTGCTGACTGCCAGCAGACAGTCATTTACATGCAGTGCCCTTTTACACTGACCCAGCATCAGTTTACTACCTCTTTCATAGCAGAAAAGATGAATTAGCTGGTTCTGGATCAGTACAGGTTTGAGATTTGACACACCCTCAGCCTGATGTTCGAAACATCTCTCTGTCTAATAGTTATCGTGACTGTTACTTAGTGAATCTGCTGGTTCGCTGTAGAGGTTTAATAGCTGGGTTTCTTCATTCATTTGATGCTTAGCCTGCAAAAACTGCAGCTGGTTAACCATGCAAACACTTTCTGGAAATTCATAGAGCGAGCGCCACACACTGCACCGAAACGGCCATTGTTAAAGATGAGTTGTGTAATTCTTTTACTATATATATTTCCTAGGTTAATATGCAAATCTAACTGTAAGTGGGACATTGTAGGTCAATTCACTTAAATAGTGTAAACACTTTAGCTGTGTGGTGCTATCAAAACATTTCTTTGTTTGTTTGAGCATCCCGACCAGCCCAATATAGCAATATTAGCTCAACCAATGACGCAAGGCTGACGTCAACCACCACATGTTTTAATTGCCCATCCCATACCTTGATAACACTGATATAATAATCTGTATAATATTTAAAAGGTCATTTTCTTTCAAAAAGGTTCTAGGAATGTTCAAAATTTTTTAGCTGTTGCATAAACATAATTCCTTGCTTATAAGAACCTTTTTTAGTTGTTTTTAAAACATTCCACTAACAACTTAGGAACAACGTTTTTGACACGATATAGAACGTTAAAAATGTTCTACCAATGCTGCTGAAAAAATGTTGAGGGTATTTTTGAGAACTTTTAGAGAACATTCTGAGACTGTTTGCTGGGTTAGCATGTGGGCATGCGAAGAATGCTCACCTGTGTTTTGTAAAGGCTTACGGTTCGAGAAGGGTTGCATTCTGACATTTGGGTAGGACTTCATGTTGCTTTAGCCTTTTCCTGTATCTCTCTTTGCCAAAGGCTACTGGGCCACTTCTTTTGAATAGGAAATGAGCAGATGTAAATTAGCGTCTGGAAAAACACACCCCTGGAACATTCGTTGTGCTTCTCTCTGTATGTGACTCTCATATGAAGGATTACATAACCAAAGCTGTCAGTAGACATGCCTGAGCCACAGGTTGATGCGAATATAACATGTTAAGACCTCAGTCCCATCTCAGGTCAATATCGCGTTGTGTTCCTTAGATGGTTATGGACTTAACCAGTTAACTGTTATTGCAGTACTGGCTTGCATCACTAAGAATCAAAGGAGGTGATAAAGGTAAAAAATTTTTAACTTTAACTTTAAAATTTAACTCCTAAATTTACCACGTTACATAACTGTGTCCCCTGTTTCAGCCCGTAGGCTATACAGCAGGCGGTCATGATCAGTTGTGCCTTGTGACGTTTATGAAACCATAATGAATGGGCCATACAAACACAAAGAGCTGTGATGGGTCTGTTGAATATGCTTTTGTGGTTTCTCATCTGAACTGTATGTGACAAATAGTGTGTGTGTGGGGACGGTGTGTTTAAAATTGTCTTCATCATGCAAACCATCTGTTACCGCTTCATGCGTGCACTCCATATGTTTTCGCTGTAAAAAAGTCTGGAAATAAACAATAATGAGTGTCAAATGTTTCCTGGTCCTGTTGCTGTACATACTAAGATCAGCTACACATACGGCTCACATTAGATAACATCTTTGTTTTGATCTGTTTCCCTGAATAATCACATGACATGCACAAAAAAACCCTATGTGAAAACGGGGTTGGTGTTTGCCCACGGCACAAACACAGGCACAAACTAGAGCGTTGCTATGTGGTTGCTATATTTTTCAGTGCTATTTTTGCACTGATTATGCAGTTGCTAGGGCGTTGCTAGGTGGTTCGAAAGGTCCTCTGGGTGGTTTCTACTGTTAGTGGGTTGCTCTGGTCAACAGCACAACTTCCTCCTACCTTTAAAGTGTGAGCAAAAGTAATTGTGACTTAGTTAGTACTAACTGTCTCAGTTAAAGTGCAGAAGTTATTCAAACTAAAGAGTGACGTCTTTGACACGGCAGTTAATGAGCTTTTGTTGTGATTGGCTGCTTGATGAGATGGGACTAAACCAACAAGCTCACATTTAGCGTTAAATGTCAGTGTGTGTGTGTTGTGAAGCATTGCGAGGGAGAGACAGACAGAACTGCTGGGTATGTTGTTGACATTATTGGTTTCATAACAACAATGGTATCTAGACGTACATATCCTGTTCTTTTCATCTTAAGAAAAAAGCATCGTTTGCCTCCAATGGCAACATGTCCCCAGTGGGCAGGAAGGTTCCTAGAAAAGCTCTTATTGTCAGACACACACACTCAGGAAGTTGTTTGTCCCCTGCATGGACAGGATTTGGTCACAAAGCTTGCTTTTGTACTTACCAAGAGTCTTAGCAGGTTTTTTGAGGTTCCTGACTTATTTAAGCACCTATGAAATATTTCATAATTGGCATATGTAATCATTTTATTTAATAACGATTGAGTCATTTCATTGAGCATTGTCACATGAATGGCACGTTTTTGACAATCTTGTAGTATTAATTACATTTATGCGTTTGACAAGCATGTTTATTCAAAGCCACTTGATTACGCTGTGTGGTCCCTGGAAATCAAACCATGACCTTAGCGTTGCTAGCACAGTGCCATTCTGGCACCAACCCAGCTAGCAACGTTCTCAGAACATTGGCGAATGTCCTCTAAAGTTCTGTCAAAGTTATTAACAATGTTCTTGCAGTAGCGTTAGTAAACGTTTTTCTGAGGTTCTATATTCTTTAATTTAAAAATGTTATTCTTCAGGCGTTAGTGAAATGTTTTAAAAATGTTACATAATTAAAAACGTTGGAATAATGGTTATATAAACAATAATGTAATCTAAAAAACTGGGTGTTTTGAACATTCCTAGAACGTTAACATTTTTGTTACCTAAAGGAAATATTAGGGCAACGTTTTTACAACCTAAAACTGTTTGCTGGGAAGCTACAGGAACTTTATTTCTTATGTGCTTGTGTACGTAAATCCCTGTTATCCAAAGTGACTTAAAATTAAGTAACTTCCTCACTTTTACAAGCAGTGACATATTACAGTGAAGTGTAGAATGGTCTTCTTATCAACGGCTGGACCTCAGCCAGACTGAGAGTGGAACAGCAGGTCCAGCTCTGTGCAGGTCCAGCGTTATCAGATAGCAGCGTGATAAAGGCCCATAAAGAGCTTTATTATGTTTCTGTGGTAGACATCTACCATCGCTTTCATTTAGTTACACCTTATTCTGGTTCCTTCTCTAGAGAGTCAGGTGCGTCAATTCTACCAAAGTTCTGTAGAGACATTCACCTTTTGTACGACGTTTTATTTAAATTG
>JAZGTJ010015099.1:0-13607 GCA_036877575.1 Botia almorhae
GTGCCTCACCCTGATTCACAACGACAATATTATAATAATGACTTATAATCTGAGCTGTCGGTCTCGATTTCCTGGGAAACGTCAGTTTGGCCTTATTTGACTTCAATATACGTAAAAGGAAAGTACGTAAAGTAAACTGCAATTTCATGTTTCGAACAGAGGTGGCGACAGAGAGGCAAAAGTTACGGACTGCAGCTTTGAAGTTTGTTTTGTAAAGTTAAGCCAGGGCCAGACGGGGCTTTCCAAGGCAGGAAACAGGTCATGTATCAGCGTGGCGAAGTGTATATTGTTCCCATCAAAAGCCTGAACACAATTGCTCATTCTTCACTATTAGTACTGTTATATTTGTACATACATTTTTGTCAGCACATTTTGGCTCATTTCAAGCTTTCAGATCACAAGATTAAGACCATAAGAAAGAAACATTCATGGTTTATCTTAAGCTTTTGACTGGTACAGAACTTCAGATGGACAGATAACTGAGATGGAAAACAGGCTGGTTGTACCTGACTGCTGTCGGTTCTAAATAAACTGGAACATTCCTGAAGATTATTAGCTTTTGTTTTACCAGCCAGGCACAACCACACACGCACACTGAGACATGCAAAGCATGATTTACGATTATTCATTTATGAATAAATATTATGCAATGAAGTATAATATGACAGTATGTTTCTGGTTGAGCTAGTCTTTAATTATGTTAATCACTAAACTGGAACAAACATGTTTTTCCAGTAACATCTACCGATTTGTGTCAAGGGTCATAAACTTCTGGACCTTTAATGATTCAATTAAATTCTAGAATGTGTATTATGGGATGTAAAGGGCTGGTGCTAAGCAACCGGTGGTGTGATTTCAGGGGGGAGAATCAACAGCAGAGATGTGTGGATGTATAACTCTCAGCTCAACATCTGGATCAGGGTGGCATCGTTGAACAAGGGCCGCTGGAGACACAAAATGGCCGTCCTGTTGGGAAAGGTCAGTCCATCCACCACTATTTACATACACATTGAGCAAAATATTCCTTCTTGTATCTTAGATAAACAGATGCTTAGAAGTCCAAAATGGGTTTACCGATCAGTTCTCGTACTGTAGGGTTACGGTTAGCAGGAGAAACGTTGAAAAAACGTTATGAAATAGTGAAATGCTATTAACTATATCTGTTATTTTGTTAAGTTAGGATGGCAAAATTGTGATGTTTAAGAAGGAGAAAATGTTCAAATGCTTCCTGTATCTTTTGTGTTTGAGGTTGTGAAGCTATTCAGATTACACAGGCTCGTAGACAGGTTGTCATGGAAACCATAAGCAAAACTATGGAAAATAAAAAATATAACACAGGCTGCATTAAATACAGATTGACTTACAATGAGGATTAACATGGTTTGTGGTATATTATTGCCTGCCAAGAGCATTACACCATCAAAAACATATTTAAAAAACAATTATAAACATTCTAATACGTTTAATGTTTGATTTGAAGCATGTTTTTGCATTTGTACGATAAACAGTTCTGGTTCAGTGTTAAGCCACCACCCAAGTCTGATATAAAATCTGGTTTCTGAAGCAAAACCTGTCGCAAGCTGCTGTTCTGTGGAACTGTGATAGACTTTTCATGGGCCTGAGGGAGGGGCCAACCCATAAAACATGTTGTTCTGAGCCCTGTGGTTTAAATGATGGTCTTGCCCCAGGAAGGAGATACTCATGTTCTTGTATTATTGAAGGTCTGTGGTTTCCTCTGACTGAGGAAATATTGTCACTTTTACAAATGAGTGCTGATGGGGTTTCTATTTATTTAGTTAGTAAACATGATCCCACCCTTATGATTGATTGTCTGTTTGTCTATATCTGTCTATTATTTTGTTTCTTGGTGTTGTCATTTTCTTTCTAATGCATTTGGCAGACACTTTTATTCAAATCGACTTACAGCGCATTCAAGCTATAAATGCAGGATTCGAACCCATGACCCTGGGGTTGCTAGTGCCATGCTTAGCCTGTTGAGCTAGAGAAACGATCTCCTGTATCATTTTCAAAGCTTCTGTGTCTAATATGTTCTTTTCCTGCTTGACGCTTGTTCCTTGTTGTTGCTTCATGCAGTATTAAACAGTGACATCATTCACCATTTAACCTCTCCCTCCGATCTGCTGTGTGTGCTTCATTTGATGTTTCATAATTCACATCAGACTCGTTAACCCATCAGACTTAATGACCACCGTCAGTTCCAGTGATCACATTTGTTAAATTGCTTGTGTAGATCAGATGCCCAGCCAACAATTTTGGGTTGTTCGAACGTTCCATTAAGTAACAAAAACATTAAACATGTTATTTCCTAGGACATTCTAGGAACTTTCAAAACATCCAGTTTTTAGATATTGTATTAACATTATTAACATTTTTACAACGTTCCACTAACAACTAAAGAATAAGAACTTAAGTTTTTGATATGAGATCTATAATGTTTAGAAAGTTCTACTAATGTTACTGCAAGGCTGTTTTTGAGAACTTTGAGAGAACGTTTGCCAGTGTTCTGAGAACGTTCTTAGCTGAGTGGGCACATCGTTACATTATTGTGAGAAATCTGATGCTTTTTGTTATCTGTTTAGCAAGAAAGATTTTCAGAACGAACTGAGAGAGTCAATAAAGTATCTTGTTTTCAGTGGAGCGACAGAGGCAACAAAAACGTGTTGTGCAATAACTAATTAACATGCGACGAGTCATATCTAGCTGTCTGTCAGACGCCTCTCTCTGTTGGTTTGTTTGATGCTTTGTATTGTGGCTTATCTTGATTTTTTTTGTCTCTGCCCTCTGTCTCAGAGGGGCTGATAAAATCTCTCCAACTCTTTGTTTCTTTTCAGGGCCAAAAAAGGTAAATAGTTTTCGACTCGTTTCGCCCCGACAGATCATTTATGAGTTATTTTTACGTCCTGGCGTTTTCTTTGCACCAAACCCTTGAGACATGTGGAATGTTTGACTGTGGTCGGGTTTATTGGTTTTATAAATGATAATGATTTATTGGTATTTATAAATGACAGACACATAAAATGTAATTATCTGAAATTACAGATTCGAAACTTTTGACATCATGAGGTTGTGCGTCAAATTTCTAATGCGAGCCGTCCTGACACTGTTCAAACGTACAGTATGTGTGTTTATGATGACAGTGACATGATTGTGTGTGATACAAAATAATGATCATTTGAATGAGGAATGACTCTCACCTTCAGCTTCCTGTCTTACGTTAGCATACACACGGTAAAACAGGAAATAGAATTTCACTTATAATAATTTTCGTATGGTGAGATTTATTTGGTAGCTGTATATATATATATATTTGTGTATATGTATATGTTGAATAACATTCTACAAACTTTACTGCAAGAATGGTTTATTGATAACCATGTGAGAACTTTGAAAGAACATTAGCCAATGTTCTGAGAACGTTCCCTGTTATCTGGATAGTCAGCCACGTCGGACAGCTTGACAGCCCTATTCAATGTTAAGTTCTCATTTTTGTTTGTTCATTTTTTGCGAACTGTCCCTTCAAGCGCTTTTTGGGTTGTTTTTCTCTTAATAACATTTGAGTTCCTCAATAACAAAGAGATCCTTATCAAACACGTGGCTTTCTGCTTTGTGTAAGTGCCGTGTTGCCTCTCTGTGTTCTAGCATGTTCGTGTACCGGTACTGGTCCGACCAGTTTCCTTCGTTTTCCATTACAGGAAACATGTTTACCTTCTGTCTTTTGAATGGCATGGAAACATGAGGCTGGAGAAAGAAAGGACAAGATCTTCAGGGTTCTTTGTGTTCCACGTGTTGTGAGATGACAGTAAGAGAGAGTGAGAGACGGAGAGCAACAGAAGTAAAGGTCTCCAAAAGTTACGCAAACAAGACTGATAGAAAGATGTGTTACAACACACAAGTGTCAACACATTGTTCTCTCCAGAGGTCGTGTTCTTGGAAAACGCACGCGAGTTTGTTTTTTACTAGTGATCGACCAATATCCCAGCTAACCATTTTAGCTTGCAAGAACGTTTCTATAACATTTCCATTTAGTAACAAAAACATAAAAAATGTATTGTGAAAGTTCTAGAAACGTTCAAAACGTCCAGTTTTATATTTTTAATTCTGTGGCGTTTTTAAAACGTTTCTCTAATGACTTAAGTACAAGTCTTTGATATGATATATAGCATTAAAAAGCGCTATACTAGGGTTACTGCAAAAATGTTTTTTTAACCAGATGGCAGATGAGAGGACTGTTCAGTAAACCTGTTTTCACCTATTTTGCAGTTGTGTTAAATTGTATTACGTATGTTTTATATCAGTGTTACATTAATCATCGGCCACTCTGCTTTTTTTATCTGATTTTATCTCTCTCAGATCTGATTACACACTATTTACATAATTTACTTGCTGCATGTTCACCTCACATAAATGTGAGTAAAAACTGCAGAATGTGATATTTATTTGGGGATGTTGTCAGTCTGTCAGCCTGTTTGGATCTGGTTTGTTTAGTCCACTTGCGTAAATAAACACAGGTGTAATCATAGGTTTGTTTTTTGATGTATTTTCATCCCTGCCGTGACAGCCGCAGGGAATGTATGTGCCTCTGATGATCTCGTGTTTTAACATCAATTTGAGAATACGCAATACAAAACGGCAAACGGTAGTTCTTGTTCAACCAGATCTGCAGCTCTGTTGTTTCTCTGAATGTGTCATCGACACACAAATGCAATGTTTACAATTTAAAATAGACTAGAACTGCATAAACGTGTCTATATTACGCAACACTTTACAAGGATTACGATGTACTGGACAAAATGTTTATGTTTGGGCCCCATAGTGGGTCCCTGGGGGCCACAGTTGTGGTCTCCCCCAACAACCCTGATTTTAAATGCTAACGTGATTGTTTATCTCTAGGTGTATGCTGTAGGTGGGTACGATGGCCAATCACGGCTGAGCAGCGTGGAATGCTACGACTCTTTCTCGAACCGCTGGACAGAAGTGGCTTCCATGAAGGAAGCTGTCAGCTCGCCGGCCGTCGCTAGCTGTGTCAACAAACTGTTTGTGATTGGAGGAGGACCTGATGACAACACATGCTCCGATAAGGTTTGTAGACTTTGACGTTGAGGAAGGACAAAGGCGTCTTAGAAACAGCCCTGCTAGCACGTCTGTATGTCACAGGGCAGTTACTGGATGTAAACACAGCATTTATTTTTAGGTCATGGTGGAGGGTGTGACGATGTTTTTCCAATGTTGTCATCCCGGGACTTAGCAAACACTGTAATGCACTGTAATGGCTTTGTAAACCAGTCCGCCCTGAATGTATAACCAGATTATACAGTTTGTTCCAGATGTGGCTGATACTGACTTATATTTCTGTTTTTATAACCGTATTTGCATGTGTCCTGTTGCAGTAATACAACAGTATTTCCAGTGGGCATTTGAAAAGATTAAGTTTTGTCTATAAAACTGTTTGCCAAACGTTCTTGACTAAAATGTCTCTGTTAAATTCAAGTTCTTTTCCCAATATAGTGCCCAGCTAACAGGGAACATTCCCAGAATGTTGTCTAACCCTTCTAAAAGGTTTTTTTTACTGCAGTAATGTTAGTAGAACTTTCTTTAAAATTATATCAAAAATGTTATTGAAAGTTGTTAGTGGAGTGTTTTAAAAACGTTCGAATTTAAAATGTTTTAATAACGTTTTTTTTAACACAACATACAACATTTAAAAAACTGGACATTTTGAACATCTCAGGAACTCACATGGGTTCAGAGGTGCTTCAGCAATATATCAATCTGACCAGAGACCAGCCTGTTTAAATATGTTCAGCTGATTAATGACAGGAAAGTGCAGAATACAATACCATCACTATGGTAACTGCAAGAGCAAATTGTGAGAGACCAAAACCGCATCAATTGCTTAGACCCTGAGTGACTTCTGCGTGCCCCAGCCGTTCGATTCTCCTCATTGTTTCGTGATGGCAGTTTGTTTACATTACACTGCGGTTACAAAGAGTTTCTCTCGTATTGTGGTCTGAATTTGCCCACACTGAACAATAGGGAGATGGTCTATTTGAATGTGCTGACCGCTGCCCCCTACTGCCGATGTAAAGTCACGACCATTTGACCTGGATCTGTCAGCCGGGCTCTTGATACATTCTCCAGGTGTTTCTGTAGAGGGAATCACTAATCTGCAGATGTTTCGTTGAATTTTTACTGACATTCAGTCTTCAGCGGTCTAAAACTGCTCCCTGCTCAAACTTTTGAAGGCCGAATCATTTAAAAGGCAAATCTTCAGAGCCGTCGAGCCGGGCCAGGAGAGCTTTGTGTTTTCGGAATGTTTGTTGTGATGGTTAAACAGGATATTAAAAGGGGAAGTCTCTGTCCTCAGGGATTTTTTGTTCCAGATAAGAGAATTTCCTTCTTCCTTATAAGGATGGTCTGATGGTGATAGTGCCGCCCATTTGAACCCTGATTGGCTAAAATATAATGGGGGTGGGATGTGTTTAATTCTGACTTTTATGACTGTTGTTGCATTCACGTTTCCATACTATTAGTTTCACAGACTTGTGTGTGCTTTTTCCAAAATGTGTTGAGCCCCTTTAATAACCCCTTCTCCCCCATCACCTGCTCTACCATAGAGAGAGAGAGATATGAACATGCTTTTCTCAGGAGATATTTGTGTCTGTATATGTGATTATGTTCTCTATAATCAGGACACACAATTGCTTAATGCTGTGTTTGTGAGTTTGAAATCCCCTTAGGGGGTCATGTTTCATGTTTTTAAGACCTCAGAATGTGGCTGTCTACAGAGCAAGTATCAATAGGGGTTATCAGTCTAAAATGACAGCTAGATTTATCTACTGTATCTCTGTATCTCCTGGAACTTCGCTCTCTTAGAATTGTTTTGTAGCCTGAAGGTTTCATATCAGGTATTCTCTTTTAACCTACGTTTTTTGCTCCCATGAGGTTAGTTGATTCTTTGCAGGTGTGAATTTGTTTTTTGTAATGTCACATTGTTTTCTTTCTTAGGTCCAATGCTATGACCCAGAGTCTGACACCTGGTTGCTAAGGGCCAACATCCCCATCGCTAAGCGATGCATCACAGCCGTGTCACTGAACAATCTCATCTACGTGTCTGGAGGTCTGACCAAATCCATCTACTGCTACGACCCCACTGAAGATTACTGGATGCACGTGGTGCACACCTTTAGCAAACAGGTATTTTAGAATTTGGGGTTTAAAAGTTCCTATTGAGCACAATAGTGGCGGCCCCACTTTTTAAGTGGAACTGGTTCCACAAGTAATTTTCCCAATGGTTATGTTCTGGGCATTTAAACAATTATTCAATAGAGTTAGAATCAAATCGAATGAATCGGCTCTCAGAGGATTGTGGGTAGTGTAGTACTTTATCAGAAATGTAGCAGTTATAAAAAAGTTGAAATTTAAAATCACACTGTGATTTATGGTGTCACACAAGCAAACACTTGTCACCTTTTCATCACCTTTTTTTCTAAAAATCTGTTGATATGATGAAAATTATTAAGAGAATGTTTTTACTTTCTGAACCGTATTGTTGCGCTCTGTCGACGAACATTCGGAACAATATACCTGCATTCTCTTTCCTGTGTTTTAGGAAAGTTGCGGTATGTCCGTATGTAACGGAAAAATCTACATCCTGGGTGGGCGGGGCGAAAACGGAGAGGCGTCGGACACCATCCTGTGCTATGACCCGGCCACTGGCATCATCACGGGCGTGGCCGCCATGCCCCGCCCCATCTCTTACCACGGATGCGTCACTGTCCACCGTTACAATGAGAAATTCTACCATTCATGACACTACAAAAAACAAACACTCACACAGGGACGTAGAGAAGCTGAGCCTTATAGATAAGGTAGAATTATGGTAGATATGGTGGGTAGTTAGTGCCTGTGTGTTTCAACACCTTTCAGATCACAAGCTTTGAGAAAGCAGAAGCCAATCAGATAAACTAAAGTTAAACTGCCCAGTGGCTTATTTCATAGTACAGTATAAACATACACACTTGTATTTCAAAGACACAAACTGCAATCTGTACGGTTTGTCTCTCTACCGCCATCTCTGTTTGAAAGATAAAATTGCAGGTAACTTTACGTGCTTTATGTATGTTGAAGTCAAATGAAACCAAACTGATATTGTCCAGGAAATCCGACCTGAGAACTCAAATTATAAATCATTATTATAAACTTACTTTTACGAATCCGGGTAAGATAAGGAGACCGTTTTGAACACTGATCTGTTATGTACTTTTTAAAAAAACATTTTTTATTTTTAATCTAAAAAGTTACAAATTGCAGCTTTAATGTAACCGTTTAACGTTCTACCACTATGACAGACGGAGTTGCAAAAAAATAATTTTGCATACTTTTTTGCAAACATTTGCATACTTTCAAACTGTTATGCAGATTCTCCCACACAGATTGAATTCTGTTTGGCTGGTATGTTTTTGGAGGGAAAACTGTTTGGAAAACTCTTGACTGGTTTCTGTTCTCATAGTCTTTGTGATCTGGGTCACCTCAGCTCTCTTTTACAAACGGCTCTATTTGTGATTTATTGTTCATGACAGTACTGTTTCATTTTCTATTTTGTCTTTTAATGACCGTGTTCGGTGTCTGGGGTTGTTTGTGAGTGGCTGGATGGTGTGATTATTTGTGGAGTGTTTGGTTGTGATATTGGACCCATGTGTGTATATAAGTGTGTGTGTAGATTCACACAGAGAGAGAGCGAGAGAGAGAGAGAGAGAGAGGATGATATGACTCAGAATATGATCTCCGTAGAAGAACCACTTTATGTTGAGCTCAGTGTTTTATAGTGTCATTCTTAACTGTAGGCTGGTCCATCAGGCACCAAAAAGTATGTCGAATCTACAGTGTTTATTATAATCGTGCTTTACAAATGCATGTTTGTATTTGGGTAACATGAGTTCTTCATTTTGTACTATACATTGTGGCTAGTTTGTCATTAACCAAAAAAACATGCCTTTTAGATTTTATTAGGTATTTGATATAATCTTGTAAGGTGATTTTCGTTGATTTTTATTTACATTCGACTCGATTTTTTCCGCATACGATCATATATGGTATCGAGAATCTTCATCAATGATTTTTTGTGCTTTTCATTTTTTAAAGTTATTTATTCTTGGAAGTCAGAAAGCCCCAACCAGGCACTTATTTTTTTTTTAAGTATATATGAATAAATAAATATATCTCAGTGACCCGGATGTAAATATATGTTGGCTGTCTTCAGGTTTACTGTATCAGTAAGTTTTGCAGTGGTGATACATCAGGCCAAATGGCCAGCTCACATCAGCGTTTTCACCCAAGCTTTCATTTTCTCTGGCTCACTGTAATTTCAGCTCAGATCATGTGTCTGTGTGCACAGAGCAGGGTACGAAACATGACGTTGTAGCAAAAGATTGTGTGTGTGTGTGTGTGTTTGTGTTTGTATGAGTATGTGTGCATGTGTGTGTGTTTGTGGGGGTGTATGTGTGTGTTTGTGGGTGTGTGTTTGTATGAGTGTGTGTGCATGTGTGTGTTTGTATAAGTGTGTGTGTTTGTGGGGGTGTATGTGTGTGTTTGTAGAAGTGTGTGTGCATGTGTGTGTTTGTGGGGGTGTGTGTGTGCACGTGTGTGTTTGTGTGGGTCATGTACGCCTGGGGTACTGAGACCGGTGACATGCAGCCTGTCTGCATTGAGTTAGCAGGATGTTTTGTTTTTTACGTTTGTCAGCTGCAAGATCAGAATACAATCGGACACACTGTTTGTTTCACATGCTCCGGGACTTTTTACAATCCCGGAGAGGGGTCGAAGCAAATCCCTGCGCACACAGATGCTAAACACAACTCTTTCGTTTTATTCTCTAACCTTCCTTGAGAATTTTCACTGTAGTTTCCATTTGTGTGATTCAATGTTTAGAGAAGAGGGTTCTAGTTTCTAAGTGTCGTTTGGTGAGTTCAAGGTTTTCCGGTAAGGATTGTTCTGTCTGATTGCAATCTTTTCTTGGCTAAACCTTTCAGTTGCTAAAAGCCGTTAAAAGAATAAGTGTTTTTTTATTTGCAAACCTGTTTTGTATATCCTTGTAGGGTGTTTGATCTGTGCATGCCAAAAACGATTTAACTCGTATGTCAAACAATACCTGTTGTTATGGTGAAAATGTGTTTAAGTGCTTATTATGGTGACAGTTAAAGCAGAGAAAAAATTATAAATATTAATCAAGTGCATTTTAAGAAAATACGTTTTTGTGCCTCTTGGCGGTTAAATAGACAGTGTTGACAACTAGCCAAAGATGTTTGATTGGTTCTGTCTGTTAATTCCTGCACAATATTGTAATATTTTGTAAGACAGTCTGTATTGTGTCATCGTTGTAAATGGGTAAAACTGTCATTAAAACTTCTTTGGTTCTAAATAACTGAGCCTAATATGGTGTACATGCATACATTTTCCTCAATAAAGTGTATTTTAGTATGGATTTGTACACCATTGTCCTGTATTTTTTGTCTTTCTCACATCTGTGTTTAAAAAGTTTGCTCTTAAACAACACCTAATAAACAACAAACCACGTTAGCATCTGCATAGCAACACCCCGGCAACCCCCTTTAACACCCTGGCATCATGCCAGCAAGTTTTGCATGGGCCAATTTATTACCATTTTATTGCCTTTTTCTATATTTGCAGTCATGACTTACACATAGTTATGACCTGGTCATACATAGGTAGCTGCTTAAACCAGTATTAAGTGTGGGAACGTTATAAGACATTATATTTCTGTTGATATTACACAAGAGACCCAATCCCTGAATGCTTTGTACTGGGCCTAATTTGTGTATTGTTGCTTTGAATAAAAACTGTCAGCTAACTGAAAAAGATGCCAACAGAATGGTTGTTCACCTGCAAAGATGAAAAGATACCACAGAGCCACCTGCAGAGAAATTGCCCACCTGCTGTTTTACACACAACCCCAGCTGAAGAGTCAGGAGATCTGTGAACTGTCACAGATGACAACAGGAGATCCATCGACAGGACATACTAATGTTGACAAATCACAACACGTGCCTTCGTTTTAAGAACATT
The DNA here is from genome assembly GCA_036877575.1 of Botia almorhae. NCBI lineage: Eukaryota > Metazoa > Chordata > Actinopteri > Cypriniformes > Botiidae > Botia > Botia almorhae. Next base: position 11,104 of record JAZGTJ010015099.1, read on the forward strand.
TTCCTAATCATTCCATTAAATAACAGAAATTTCTATAACAGAAAAAACACCCATTTCTTTAGATGTTGTATTAATGTTATTGCTTGGCTATAAGAAGGTTATTAAAACATTGTTTAATTCTGTGACAATTTAAAACATTTCCCTAGCATCTAAAGAACAGTGTTTTTAAGATATGATGCAAGAATGTTTGTGATAACTTACAGAAAATGTTAGCCAATGTTCTGAGAATGTTCTTGGAATCTGGTTGATGTCAGGTTGACTTCCCGTCTGATGAATGTCTGATTGATTTACTGTAAGATAACAAGGAATTCTCAGAATTCCGGCAGGCATTCACAATATTTGCTTTCAGAGTGAAGGCAAGAGGGAATCTGTGTTGGGGGAGACCTTAGTGCTTAAAGATTGTTTTCATTTTTGTTGACTTCTCCTGTGATGTGTGTATATAGAGACACATTTTTACAATGTCCTTACAAATATAGTGAAACATGTAAAACACTGTGTATCAATGAATATCAACTATAAATCACATAAATGAAGTTTTCTTTAATAATATTGACTGGTTTGTGCGATGGTTAAGGATAGGTGTAAGAAACCATGGCAACAAAGACACTAAACGTCTCAGTGTGTATTTGTACAGTCTAGTTTGTTTACTTTATTTAGGCCACAGGTAAGAACTCCAGGGGACCTGGAGTAACTTACTCTGACTGAAAGCTGTACAAAACAACATGATGGGGTAAGAGTGTGTGTATGTGTGTGTGTGTGTGTGTGTGTGTGTGTGTGTTTCCCCTGAGGTAGTGTTGGCTTCCGTGTCCTTCCAAATCACGTGCAATACCTGGAACGTCAACAAGTACAAAGTGGTCTGTTCAGACCTGCAGTATCTGTCTGCGAGACAGCTGTAGTCATTATAGATGATTCTTTTGTCCTGGTATGTAAGACAATGTTGTACTTTTAACCCACTATCTAGTGTTTCCAAAACCTCGTCTTCTTACATTTTATGTAGTCGCGCCTGTCCCTCACAGGAAACACTATACAATGAGACGGATAGATACACCTGCTGATCGTCTGTGAAAGAATATGAACTGCAGTGAGTGGGAGACAAAGAGAATTTTAACTGAATGTTGACACGGCCTTTATGCTACCTAAATACTAACCATAGTACACAGGCCAAAAAACGACGTTTGAAATGTTCTCCTGTCACCTCATTTAAGCTCATTTAAGCTGCAGTGCGTAAAAAAAGATTTCACAGCATATTCCATATGTGAAGTGTAAATAAGTTCTTCCTTAGGATAACTTTAATAACTTTCAGAGCTTACAAGATAACAAGATCCCAGCTAACAAGGAACGTTCTCAGAATGTTCTTTGGCTAATGTTTTTGAAAAGTTCTCTCGAAGTTATCAGATAAGTTTTTATTTGATAACTTTGATCACTTTTTTCTTAAGTAGATAGTGGAACATTTAAAAACATTACAGAATTACAAAAATGTCTCAATAACGTTCTTATAGCCGAGCAATAATGTTAAAAATCTGAACGTTTTGAACATTCCTGGAACTTTCGAAATAACATTACACAATAATATTTCATAACATTTCATGTGTTTATTACTTTATGGAAACATTAAGGGAACATTCTTACAACCTAAAATTGTTAGCAGGGATACAAAATTCTCTTTAGACTGATTCTCATGAGACATAAACAATATTTCTCCAGAAGATGTCAGTACAACACAGATGTATTTTACAGTAAAAAGCTCTGTCCAGTAAAGGTGTTTTAATATAGTGTACACGACGTGTTTTATATAGTTTTCCAATTTAAGGTAAAAACTTGTAGATCAACAGTAATATTTTCATATATTGAGTATACCATGTCCCTCTCTTTATCTTTTGATGATAACCTATAGGAAAAAAAGATCAACATAAATATGTGCATTACACACTGCCATACAGATAAGGTACAATATGCTGTATAGTAATATTAATATCATATTGTATATTAATATGCTTTGCTTACGGTAGAACATGGACTAAGGTGCGGTGGTGTGCCAGCCATCGCTGCTATTCCCACGTCGGTCGATAGGTTGCAGCATTGAGCTACAGCGCTCCGGCGAACTGCGCAGTTGTTTATGTATGTACAGCACCACCTGTGGGGCTTTAAAATCTGTGTTTGGGAATGACGGGGACTCTGATGGATCGACCCAGCAACAGCTACAACTGCAGAATCCTTGACAGTGAATGTATCTGTGCCAGCTCCTAACTGACTGCTGAGTTTTTCGCCATTTTGCTATGCGAATTAGCTCTTAAAAGTCAATCTTTGTCATAATCTAATTTACAGACCATGGTAACCATAGTTTCAGCCGAATTAATGTAGCGGTTACAGTTGTTAGCCTACTACACTAAAACTGTGGTAACTTGAAAACTATAGTTACTATTGCATGTTTTTGTAAATCAAAATGTCACTTCTGTAAATACTTTAATGCTGAGATTTACTTCAAATTGGGCCACAGTTGTGCT
>JAZGTJ010015100.1:0-13607 GCA_036877575.1 Botia almorhae
TACGGCATGCAGGATGTTTGGGAGAGAGAGGGTCGGCAACAGGTCAACATGGAGTTCCTTCTCCCTACAGGGATCTACCTTAGCTTTCCTGTAGCATGTAGTGACACCATCAGTTCTATCAAGAAGGTGAGGAGACCTCCCATCACATGTAAACATAATGTGTGGAGTTCTGCTCTGGATGAAGTTGATTCAAAACCAGACTGTGGTTGACAGACGAATAGTTGTTTGTAATAAGAATTGTAGGTTAAAATGTCATAAATGTATAAAATAGTATTTTTAAAATGCTATGACAGAGGTCTCCAATGAGGTCTACAGAGCTGCGGAGTTTAACTCCAACCCTAATAAATGATGCCCGAAGCAGCTGATCAAGGTCCTTGGAACTGACAGAAACATCCACGCAGTTGTGCTGAAATAGGTTGGAGCTAAACTCTGCAGGTCTGTGGACCTCCAGGAACCCCTGTGCTGTGACTAGCAGGGCTGTATTCAGGGGGGGCCAACAGAGGATGTTCCCCTAAACCTTGTGATAATAGATGCCTACAAAGACTTTTGATAGATAGATATTTGGGACCCCCATTGCAACTTGTTTTAAGCTTGATTTGTAATGCAACTTAGATGTTGTGGAAGAGCGCCAAGAGTGAGCCTCTGTTCGGCGCGCTGAGTGACCCGGATGCCTACGTCTTCACCTGCATCAACATGACGGCAGAGAGGGAGGAGCTAGAGGACGAGGGGCGTCGCCTGTGTGACGTCCGGCTGTTCATGCCGATCCTCCGGCTGGTGGCCCGGGAAGGAGACCGAGTGGAGAAGCTGATCAACACTCAGATCAGTCTGCTCATAGGGAAAGGTTTGTGTCACACGGAGGTCATGGAAGGTCGCAATAAAAGCAGTTTTGCTGTTCCTCACCACTGCTGCGGAATGAGGTCACTGACAGCTTGAGAGTTTCTTTATCGATAATAAAGAGTTTCTTTATCTATAACAGAGTTTCTTTATCGAAGGGTTAATTTGCATTGGTCTTTTGTAAGAGTGCATGCATGAGGTGAAGATCATTGTAGATGTACTTTTACGGAAGCGTTTTCTCATTACTTTAATTGCACAATTTAGTAAATATTATCACACTCTGTGGCTTGATTACAACTGATCAAATGAACACATGTCTGTTTAATTGTTTGTGTAGTCATGCACTAGATAAATGTGTTTGACCATTGTGACACGTCCTGCTGTTTCTAAGTGTCTTCTAAGAAGTTAAAAATGCATCTCGGGACCCTTTAAATTCTGTTTAATTGCACTGCGCTGCTTCAGAATGTTTTTTATGCATAACCAGCTCCTTAGGAACTATTTATCCTGCTGCTTTTTTCTTTTTTGCTCAGCACCGTTGTAAAGCATGGTTTAGTTTCAGTATCCTGGCCGTCATGTGACCTTGTCTCCATCAGGACACCATGAATTTGACTCTCAGAAGAATCACGAAGTCAACGAATTCCGTGCCAAAATGCGGGCATTTTGCGAAGAGCGTGCTCAGGAGCGTCAGTTGTTGCCATGGTACCGGTGGATGGAGTACAACTTCCCTTCTGAGCTGGAGCCTTGCTCGACAGTGGCACACTCTGGAAAATCTTGCAGCGCTAGAAAGATCTTCATTAACGTAAAGTTTGAGGGTAGCGAGGTGAGTCTGATATAATTAAAGACCATATAAAGCATCACACCTTCTTTGTGCCGACAGGTAAACATGTTTTGTTGTTATCTAGTTACCAAACATAGTCATTTAGCAAATCATAACAGTCGGGTCACAAGCGCACACTGATGATGTCACTGAGCAGCATCTGCAGGCACACATGAGCCTCTGTGACCCAGTTTTCCAGAGTGAGGCCCTTCACAAGTGCTGTGTTTTCTGTCCGTCCCCCACCCACTCAACATGAATGTCATTTACTCGTGTGCTTCAAACATGTTATGCGAAAACATCTGAAAAACTCCAGCAGCGCTTGTTTTCATAACGCATGCGATGGATCAAAAGATGAATGCGAGTCGCTTTGTGAGTAATTCATCGTACTGTTGCGAGTGAACTCACTAGTGGTTATGAGCGTGACTTCTTCATTTTTAATATTACAGGGTTTCTCCAGCTGTTGTTGAACCATCATCCCTTTCGTAATCTCAAACTGTTTGCCAAACATAGCAGACGCTGTTGTCAAGGAAACAGTGACCACCCACTTCCATAAAACATTGTGATTTGTGTTCCTCCCCAAAAATGTGAAAAGGTTTTTTTTAAACTTGAAAAATAAACAACAATTGTTCATGTTTTAATGTTAATTGTTTAATTGATGTTTAAAACGGATGTTTTAATCTTTATTGTGGAGCCGAGTTGGTTTGGTTCATAGATTTGTTTTAACTACTTACTGCCAGTAAAACTTTAAATCAGAGAATACATTGTGCATTTTTTACGTTCCTTGTAGGAGACCTTCGTTCTCCAGCAAGACCTTCAGGATCTGCCCATTGTTCTACAACAGAACGCCGTCAGAAAGAAGTCCACCATATTCCGAACAGCAAAGCAGGACAAGCCGGAAGATTATATCCTGCAGGTGAACGGAAGATTGGAATTCATTTATGGAAAATATCCACTTTGCCAGTTCAAAGTAAGTCACTGAGAATCAAGAAAACATCTTCAGTTTTTTAATTAAACTCAGCACCAAAGTTTCAGACTCTGAAATGCCGGCTAAACACACACAGAGCATTTTTCCTTGACCTCTGCTTCCCGTCTCACGATAGTCGGTGTCATTGTTGGGCTCGTTCTATATTCTGTATTTTTGACAGTTTTTCGGAGGCTTTGATTTGTAGAAGGATTTCATGACTCTGAAGCAGTTGTTGATTTAGAAACCGTCAGTACCTGCAGAAATGAGTCATGCATCTCTACCAGCCTTCAAAACATCAGCATGTTGAAGTTAATGCGATTTCTGCTGCATTACTGAAGCGAAATGAACAGGCCGCAGGATATGACGACAATCGTTTAAGAGTTTGGGATCTGCTCTGGTCTCTGTAGTCCCTGTGTTTTGGGAACGAGATAAGTACTGATAAATGCAGTGTTACCTCTAGCTAGCATTTTCGTCCCTCGCTGTCTATCTCTGTGTATAATAACAAATTATTAAAAATAATCATAATGTGCTTCATCTTATTCACTTTTTTTGAAATGGTGAAGTGTGTAATTTGGGCATCTGTAATTTGTGTTTAAAAAGTCAGGCCAGATTTGAACCTGAATCTCCCCTCGGAGCACCATAGCTCAATGTCTCAGCTAACCAGGAACGTTCCCAGAATGTTGACTAATGTTCTCTAAAAGTTCTCTCAAAAACCTTCCAAAACCTTTCTTGTAGTAACATTAGTAGAATGTTTTTTATTGTTATATATCAAAAATGTTATTCTTAAAAAATGTTACAGAATTAAAAATGTTTGAATAGCGTTCGTATGACTTTAATACAATGTCTAAAAAACGGTACATTTTAACCGTTCCTGTAGCAGTAATAATAGCACTTTTATACTAACCACAAAGGCAGGGTAACTATGTCTCTGTATTTGTTGCTCTTTTCTGTTTTCCAGTATATCTTCTCCTGTTTGCATGGAGGCCTTACTCCACATCTGACTATGGTACATCACTCTCTCATCATCCAGTACCAGGATGAGCAGGGTGGTCTCAGTAATCAGGTGTCCAGAAACGGCATTCAGTCCAGACCTCCACCGCTGCCTCTGAAACGGGTGAGAAGACACATTATAACATCATCTGTTATTAACAGCCGAACTTCTGATCGCGTTCCTCTTGTAGCTTGTGTTGTAGCATCCGACCCCGGTGAGCTCGCCACACAATGTGACAACCCCGCGGTTACGGACGTGTGTGACCCCTTCATAGTGTGTTGAATTAATGAGATGGAGTGTGTTTAGTACAATCTTACAGTAAAATTTTCTGTACTGTAAAAGTCTCGGCTATATATCAAAAACGTTATTCCTAAGTTGTTTAACAGAATTAAAAACAGTTTGAATATTAATCTTTAAAAAGCGATAAAGAACATATGAAATAACATTATAAATGTTTTTGGTACATAATGGAAACGTTAGGGAAATATTGGGGAAACGTTTTTCCAATCTGAAATTGTTAGCCGGGGTGGCGTGCTACAAAATAAATGAGATATTACGATCTGATGTGTAGTTTGTCAGCTGGAGTGACAGGATATAGAAGTTTACGGATGTTTGGCTTCTTATATAGGAAACTGGCTATAATTCTATGTAAAAATATTTTGTTCACATGTTTTATATTTTCTTAAATGTTTCATACATGCATATTTTATATTTCATGCTAAGCATGCTCTTCACAAGGGTTTTTGTCTCCATGGCAACTAAGTACACTAATATGATAAACCGTTGATTAGACTTTATCACTGCTAGAATTGTTGGTTGGGCTGAAAATGACCAAACCACAACAGATGCAAATTCATATTTTGTGTGAAAACGTTTTTTAATACATACATTTAAGATATATAAACCTGTTTTGAAAAAAACTGTTTTGAACAAAAAAACGCTCTTTTGTACATATTTGTCTGTGGTTGTCTGTTGTACCAGACGTTTCGGTGAAGCGGTCGATTCTGTACCAGATTTACTGCTCACTTCACCTTTGTAACATTGGATTCACACGTTAGTTAGTTTCCCTCTTCTTGTATTTGGTTTTGTTTTCTCTGTAACTGTAGGGCACGCTCGCATTCGCACACAGACGTGTTGTGCCACCTGCTTGAGCCCCAAACACAGACGAACAAGAAAACGTGACATTTAAACATAAAGCTATAAATAATTGAACGTTATTTTCTCAACAGCAAAACACATCGTCGCTGTGGTCCATCCAGGAGCCTTTCTATGTAAATCTCCTACAGGGCAGCCGAGTGAATGCGGACGAGGGCATGAAGGTTAGTGCCTTTATTTGTTTACTTGTTTGTTTGTGTATGTTGTTTGTAGGATGCAGATATGTTGTTGTTTAGTCTCTCAACTGTGGCAGGTAGTGAGCGGTGAAATCATGAACACTGTGGTCATGTGACCCTGACCGCATATTTCCCATAATTCATCAGAAGCGGTTAAGTGAAACATCAAAACAGGAAGCGGGGAGTGACTGTCTGGCTTCTCTCGGGCCCAGATTCTTAGAAAAGGCCCACAGCTCTGTTGCTTTTGTTCACCACTTGCATCAGTTCTGTTTTTTTTTTTTGCAAAAAGGCGAACGGTGTGATTCTATTCTATTCTATGCTAACTCAAAGTGGGTTATTTTATTTTCTCCTTCATTTAGTGGTGGATCATTTCTGAATCGCTGTGATGACATGATAAAGCAGTTTTTCATGCAAAATCATTCTGCGTTGTCATTTTTTCCTGGTTCTCAAAACAAACTGCTAAACACATCATTTCTGGCTTTTAACTTCACGACATCAGCATGAACTGTCAGGCTATTTGGGTTATATTCAATATTATGTGTGAATTCTGTTTTTATACATATATATTGTTTTCTTTGTGTTCCTTTTAAACCGTTTAGTAGCTAAAAAGTTGAGTTCTGGTGTGTTCTGACCATTACAGTGAAATTTCGTGTCATTTTTTTACATTTATTGCTAATGTGGCATAATTGTGTTTACTTGTTTATGTCACATTGACACTTCACAAAGTTCACAGAAATGATCCAGTTGTAAGACTACAGTTGTAAGCTTTGAATATAAGAGTGTTTACAGTAAGCGAGATATTACTGTGACACTTTCTCATGTGACTGCTATTCCTGGTTTCTCCCACATGCTAATATTTTCCCACCGAACGCAGCGTCACTTCCTCCTTCACTCGGTTCATTCATTTCAGACGACTGAAAGTAAAACTGTATTTCAGAAGCCATGTTTCTAAACCGGTTCCTGTTGCTCAACTGGTGGAGCATTGTGCTAGCATGGCAAAGGTTGTGGGTTCGAATCCTAGGGAACACATGTAGTCATCAAGTTATTTAGTTTTAGTGCAACATAATTACTTTGGATAGAAGCATCTGCCAAATGCATGAACATCAATGCTTGTTTTTAACACCAGAACAGATTGAAGTGACTCTCTGTCTTCTAGCTGGTGGTTCAGGCTGGACTCTTCCACGGTAGCGAGCTTCTTTGCAAGGTGGTGACCAGCAGTGAGGTCAGTGTTTGTTCTGACCCAGTGTGGGACCAGAAGCTGGTGTTTGACATCAACGTGAGCGACCTGCCTCGCATGAGCCGCCTCTGTTTCGCCCTCTACGGCGTCATCGAGAAGACCAAGAAGAGGCAGACCAAGAAGAAGAACAAACGTGCGGTACGTTCCGGCTCAAACGAGTCACTTAGCAACCAGCAGACAGGCAAACAAACAGCCTGATGGGAGATGAGACAGCTGACTGAGAACAAATAATACACTCGAAGCGTTTTGTGTGCACGACTGCTGAACACGTTTAGAATGAATGTTGTTTTAAGTCTTTTTATATATTAAATATAAACATTCCTAACAGTGAACAGTGAACTTTCAAAATAACATTTTATCAATGGAAACATTAGGGAAACGTTCTTTCAACCCAAAATTGTTAGCTGGGTATTTGGCAGTTGTGTATTTGTCTGTGAGATTGTAAGCATCGTTGTGAATGTTTTATACACACAAAAGCATGATGTAGTATTTATTTATGGGATGCTGTGGTCCATTGTCTTCTTCACATGAGTACATGAGGAAAGAGCAGCTAGTTCAACTCGCCAGCACCACCAGTATCTGTAGTCTGTTATATGGTGTGCAGCCAGTGTCAGCTGAACCCAGTGTTGAAATTCCCAGGTGTTAAAGTGTGTGTGTGTTTCTGGAGGGCTGCTGTGGCTCATCACCCACACACACACACACACACACACACACACTTCTGCTTGCGGTGTTTCACTCAGCTAGAGAATGTGTGACTCTGTTGTTATTAGCCTTACATTACTCATGCAGATGGCCATATAAGACAATTTTCACATCTTTATATTGATGTGTGTGTGTGTGTGTGTGTGTGTGTGTGTGTGTAGTATGTGTAGGTGGGTACATACATGAATATACATATACATACACACATATATAGATATGATATAGATTATGATTATATACATATATAGATTATGTTGGTTGTTTATCGTCACCTACGGCTGCTGAAACATTCTGTGTTCATTCTGTGTGGCTTCATATAAACCTTGTTTTCACAGGATTGCCCTTTGGCCTGGGTGAACACAATGCTGTTCGACTACAAGGACCAGCTAAAGACTGGCGAAATTTCTTTGTCCACTTGGCCCTCCGTTCCAGGTACTTGTGAGCAATAAGACTTTAACAAACAGTAGCTTTTTCTACTTAAAGCTTATTCTTAAATTAAATTCTGAGATATTTAAAGTGCTCTGTACATCGTTTTAGCAGTCATTAAGTTCCTAATAATCTTGCTAACGTCCTTATTTCGAATTTTTCGTCATTTAAATGCAAATGACTTTTAATCAGGGACTTCCACTTTGATATTAATGGGTCAGACTCTTAATTTTCAGATGATAAGGGTGACCTGTTAAACCCTATGGGTACTGTGCAGAAAAATCCAAACATTGACAGCACTGCTGGACTCAGGATTCGCTTTCCCAACATTAGGCCACACCCCCTGTATTATCCACCAATCGAAAAGGTGCTTTTTTGTGGTTTCACATAATGCTTCTCGTCATGTCTCACGCAATGCATTTATGTTTTCTGAAAATGGCTTCTGATGGATGTCACATTTATATGCTCATAATTCAATTATGTTCTTGTTGTTTTCAGCTAAATGAACTTAGTCTCAATGGTGAAAACGTTGTAGCTACAAAAGAAGAGGTGAGAAAAACATAACAATTATAAATTAAGTGAAATTTTCCCAGTTTATTTCACCAAGAAATGTAATCATTATTTCTACATAAAGACGCTTTGTTTATAAGGAGTTTTGAGGAGTTGTGATCATTAGCAATTAAAATGTTTCAGTTGTTGGTTCAGATCAGTGCAGCTGAAGGCGCCAAAGCAATTTACAATTCTGTCTCCTCAGCACATGAAACTGAAAGAGATAGTCGACAACAAAAACTACACTGAGTTTTTTGAGGACGAGAAGGAGCTTTTGTGGAAGTTACGAGCAGAAGTGAGGCGGCGCTACCCGGAGAGCCTCTCCAAACTTCTGCTCATCACGAAGTGGAATAGACACGAGGACGTGGCTCAGGTAAGATCCGGGACCAGATGCTTCCTGTGACCGTTTATTCCTCACAAACGAGTTTTAGTGAAATATGCAACACTGGCCCTGTTACACTGTTAACTCAAAGAATAATAACCAGCAGGGAACATTCTTAGAATGTTGGCTATCGTACTTTAACAAAAACATTGTTGCAGTAATGTTAGTAGAATGTTTTTTAAGGTTATGTATCATATCAATAACGTTATTCTTAAACGTTACCGAAACGTTTTAAAAATGTTATAGCGTTCGAATGATGTTCTTAAACACCAAGCAAAAACGTTTATACAACGTCTAAAAACGTGATGTTTTGAACGTTCCTAGAACATTTAAAATGACATCTTTAATGTTTTTGTTACTTAATGATAATGTCAGGAAAACATTCTTACAAGCCAAAATTATGTGAGGCAGTTGTGTGGGCTAGAGATGTTTAAAACTTTATCTTTATAGTTATCAGTATTGTGTGAACAAGGGGTTAGTTTTGACTTTTAAAGAGTGGGGAACTGTGGTGCCCTCTGTGTTAATACAGTGTTGTTTTGTCAGATGGTTTGTTTGTTACGCACATGGCCGGATCTTCCCGCTCTGCATGCTCTGGAACTCCTGGACTACAGCTTCCCGGACCCTCACGTGCGCTCTTTCACCATACGCTGCCTCAGGAAGTTGCGGTGGGTGCCACGGCGTCTCATCGGCGCTGCAGCGATCGCATGCGCGTTTGTGTCGAACAATGCGCGTTATGCCGTGTTTTGTGGCTAAAAAAGAACCATTATTATATTGTTTTCGAGCATGGAGGGAGTCAGACATCAGATGTTAATTGTTGGAACTGGTCACGTTTGGAAGCTCAGTTGTTATGCGGTCACGATACGTGGTTTTGTGGCGCTAGCAGGTCAAACAGAGAGTTAACATTTTGTGTTTACTCTCAAACAAAATTGTGTTTTTCTCAACAGTGACGACGAACTCCTTCAGTACCTCCTGCAGCTGGTGCAGGTTCTGAAGTATGAATCTTACCTTGATTGTGACTTGACCAGTTTCCTGCTGGAGAGAGCGCTGGCCAACAGGAAGATAGGTCACTTCCTGTATTGGCACCTCAGGTAAATTCTTTCCTTGAAGTGTAATTTGTATTTTTTTACATTTTACACACTCTTTTATTTACACTAAGACGCTTTTACCCAAAGCGACTTACAGTACATTCAAGTTATTCATTTTATCAGTGCACATGCTCCCTGGGATTCGAACCCAGGATTCGAGCTGCTGGCGCAATGCTCTATCAGTTGAGCTACAGGAACACCCAGATGTTTGACTTGTTTTGTCTTTCTGTGAAGGTCAGAAATGCACGTGCCCTCCGTCAGCTTGAGATTTGGACTCATTCTGGAAGCGTTCTGTCGTGGAAGCATCTATCACATCAAGAACTTGTTGAAACAGGTTTGTTCACTTATTCTAACATGATTTAAGATTGTAAATGAGTTCCTGTTTTATAGCACCTAGAACACATGCTGTTCAGTGATGAACAATACACACTCTCTAGTCTATTCAAGACATCAGTACCCAGCTAACAGTTTTAGGTTGTAAGAACATTTCCCTAACATTTCCTTGAAGTTACAAAAGGGTTAAAAATGTTAATTTATATATATATGATTCTTCTTCTGATTCTAAATCTTGTACTGTTCTGCACATCAGTTTAATTTTCACTACTAGACTTACTGGATTTATCTGTGTTGACTGTATCTTGCTCTATCTTTGCACTTTTCTAGTAATTGTCACTTCGCTTCGAGACGTTTCTTGGAAGTTGCTTTGGCCAGGAAATGGCACTTGTTTTTTTTAAAGTACATATATATCAATGTCTAAATATAGTTAATGGGGACATGCATTTGTCCTGGCGCAGAGATACATTTAATCTTTATAACTGCAGTTCCACAGCGATTATGATCTGAGCTCATTTTTAAATTTTAGTGGTTAAAACGGAAGAGTGCCATTAATATTAAAATATGTTATCAATATGCTGTCGGATTGTGGGGGGGTGTTCCGAAAACCAGTTTGAAATTAGTCTCTTTATTTCAGTTTAATTTGTCGAAACTAGTGAAATTACACACTTCGTCTTTAAAAATAGCTGATTTACGGTAACTATGGGGAACTGCGGTATGTCGCTCAAAGTTTACAGCTGCTACCGTTTTTGCTTGCATATGAAGTGTTGATTATCACACCAGTTAATGTTTTAATGGTTTTAATTCAGTGTGACAGCACAGGAATACATGTGTTTGTTTATCTGTGGGTATGTACAGTATATGGATTTGCTCATATGTGTATGAACTTACTATCTGTTTCCATAGAACGAGGCTCTGAATAAGATGAAGGCTCTGAATGACTTTGTGAAGTCGGGCAGTCAGAAGGCAACCAGAGTACAGACTACAGAAGACATGAAAGTGTGCATCAAGCAGGACACTTACATGGAGGCGCTCTCAGATGTTGTGTCGCCTCTTAGCCCAAGCGTCCTGCTGTCTGAGCTCTGGTACTATTCACATGCCTTTCCTTCAACATCCCTGCTAACAATTTCAAACGTTTCCATAACATTTCCATTAAGTAACAAAAATGTTGTTTTGAACTTTCTAGGGACGTTCATAATGTTCGGGTTTTAGACGTTTTATTAACATTATCGTTTGGTTATAAGAACGTTATTCAGACATTGCATTAGCAGCGCAAAGGTTGTGGGTTTCGATTCCCAGGAACAAACGTACTGATCCAATGTAGAGCTTAAATGCACTTGAAGTCTCTTTGATAAAAGCGTTTTTTTAATGCATAAATGTAAAGATAAGATGATCTCAGTTTTAGTGTTAAAATATCTCCATGTGTGGTCAACGCTCCTCTGATGTTTCTGATAACTGCAATAATTGTGCAAAACACTTGCAGGATAAAAATTGCTTTTCAATAATTCCATTGTGCATACATCACATTCAAGTGACAAACAAACAAGTACTAGAAAGAGAGACTGAAGTGCAAGCGTCTGTGTGTGTGGGGGTGTGTTTGCTGCTGCTTCCTGACGTCTGATCTTCTGGGTTCCAGCGCTGACAAGTGCAAGTTCATGGATTCCAAGATGAAACCGCTGTGGCTGATGTACAAGAACAGATATGACACTGTGGGCCTCATCTTCAAGAATGGAGATGGTATGAAATACATGATCTTTTCATGGTCATCGGTGCACACAGAATGTAGACGTTTATAAACACACTCATGCAGCGCTTGACGTGTCGTCTGTGGTCCTCAGATCTGAGGCAGGACATGCTCACCCTCCAGATGATTCAGCTGATGGACGTTTTGTGGAAGACAGAAGGTCTCGACCTCAGGTTTGTGTTGTTGAATTTATTGAAATATTAACGCTGGTTATTGCTGATTCTGGGAACAGTGGTGTGCTGGATAATCCAGTTTCAGAATCAATCATGTCTCTTGATGTTTGTGTGTCTGTCTGTGTTTGACTGTCTATTTTTTGTTTGTCTATTTGTGTGTCTGTGTGTCTGTTGGGTTCCAGGATGCTTCCGTACGGGTGCCTGTCAACCGGAAATAAAACGGGTCTGATAGAAGTGGTGAAAAACTCGGACACTATCGCCAACATCCAGAGAAACAACAGCAACAGCGCAGCAACTGCGGCCTTTAACAAAGACTCTCTTCTCAACTGGCTGAAGTCCAAGAACCCAGGGTGAGCTGCACACCCTTCCCCCCGCAAACACCGGCCTGGCCGCAGCCCTTGCGCTGCGAATGCGTCAGGCAAGCGCATTGTGGTCACCGACCGTAGCATGCGTCGTGTGCATGTTGTTTTCTCCAAACCTCACTCAGAGTTCAGCCTCTCTCTGCTCATTTAAACTTTAGGTGAAACTGTCGCAGCGCCACTACAGCGCAACACCAAATGCAGTTTGGTTGCAGATGCTGCAACCTGGGATGCATTTATCCTGCATGCCGCAGTGTTGGCAGTTACCGTTTTCTTGCAGGTGTTTCCACCAAAGCGGCTTAAAGGCACAAACTGTGTTGATAACAGCAGCAGGCAGTTGTTAGTTGTGAGCAGCTGGTTTAGAGGCCACAGTGGTGGCGCCTTTAACGCACACTAACTAGTGAATAGTATATAGTGTACTTCATAGTGTACATCATTGGCCTGTTGTGTTTATAATGTTTTAGCATGCTGGAATTTAACAAATTCACTTCAGTGAAGTCGGCTTAGTTAACCACAACGATGACTATCAATCAACAGCGTGTCACAGTTGTTGTCAATAGCTTAACTTGTATTGAACCTGCAGCATTATTGTGGGGCATGTTTAATGAACCTGTCTCCCTCCACCTGACAGTTCATCTTATATCTGCCCTCCGCCCACCCTGCTAAATCATTTTGAATAATTAATTAAAAGCAGGATAGAGGATTTTTTTTCCAGAAACATGTTTTGTAATGCAGGTTGAAAGTCTCTTCACATCCTGATAGAAATCACTCAGTAAAATGGTCTAAATATTTATATACATATATGTATATTTTGGGGAAGGTGCAGGGCTATTAATTTTTCGTCCAATCATTGCATTCGGTCTGAATACAAGATTACAAGATTTTCATTTGCTGAGCAGAGCTTCCGGGTATGTAAGACATGTATATTGAATCCATACATAGTTCAGCCTCTTATATGGAATCTGAGCTAATAAATAAATCAGGAAGCAAGCAGGAACACTCATGGTAAAATTTACATGTTCAACCGTCAGATTAACATTGATGAGTCATCCAGTCTAAAATCCTCAAACGCAAGCCACTCTATCAGAAAATCTTTGATACTATTAGGAAGGCAGGTCTCTGTGACTCAGCCTGTGTGTTTGTGTGTGTGTGGCTTTGCAGACAGGAAGGTAGTGGGCCTGAGAGCTGGCGAAGATTTCAGATGTTGTTCTTTTGACGTTTTTCTCGACAGGGATAAACTGGACCAGGCCATTGAGGAATTCACGCGTTCCTGTGCGGGCTACTGTGTAGCTACGTATGTTCTGGGAATCGGGGACCGGCACAGTGACAATATTATGATCAGAGAGACGGGTCAGGTAAGAGGAAACAAAGAATGAGTGTTTCTAAACTTTTGAACAATAGTGATACAGTAATTGTTCACATATAACACGTAAAACTTAGTGACATAAATGCTGTCACTTTTTATAGTCTTTAATTTACAATTATGCAAATACATTTCTTACAGTATTCAAATCCCAAACTGTCAGTATGTACCGCGTCAGTGTAGTAAAACAACGGCCTGGGATTTCCTCTGTATTTCCTGCAGTTATTCCATATAGATTTTGGGCACTTTTTGGGGAATTTCAAGAGCAAATTCGGGATCAACAGGGAACGCGTTCCCTTTATCCTGACGTACGACTT
>JAZGTJ010015101.1:0-13606 GCA_036877575.1 Botia almorhae
TGGGTTAAAATGCTACCCCTTAATAATTACTTCAGTTTCATTAATTTCCTCATACAAAACTATCATATGGTTTCAGCAGACATGCAATATAATGCATGTCATGGTTATACGGTCCATGTTGTGTTTTCTAAAGCCTGACAGCCCTCATGTCCCCATTTTATGGAAAAGAGTAGCTGGAATATTCAGTAAACGGTAAAGCATACAGTTTTAAAAGGACTTAAGGTTGATTGAATGAAGTGTTTTGTGTTTCTTTTTTTTACAGCTTTAGGAAAGTTAATATTTATATGAGGTGTGAGTGTTACAGTAAGTACTGTGATTAGGGCATTTGATCCCTAACTAACTGTATTCAACTGAATGTCAGCTAATTAAGTCTTTATTTAACACAAACTGTCCAGAATCACAGGGGGATTACCACACACTGGTATATTACAGAGTTATAGTAGTTCTTTAATATTTGGAATTGCATTTAATTAGAAGATTATAAAAATGTATGCTTTGCCTTATGGGATTGATTGAACTGTTAAAGACTTTATTCATTAATTTAAAACCTGTTAGTTAAAATCACATTCTCAGTGCCTGGTGGGATATGAAGTGTTGACCTTGAGTCTTTATTATTGCAGAATTAAAAGAGGTTCACAGAAATTGTCCCTCTCTGATGACGAGAAACTGCACAAGTGATTTTTTTATTTTTTATAAGTTAGGGCCAGATGTACCTTGTACAGGTTCTCTCTGTGATAAATGCAAATCAGATGTAAAATATGGCAGCTAATCTGTCCCCTGAGAACTGCCCCTCTGCCCCTCCCACCTGATGTCCTCCTCACTGCTGCCTGAGCTTCTTTGTTGTATATAGTGCATTTGTTTGAGTGGCGCCCATTTTCCCTGGATCTCTGATCCCAGTGGACCGATGGTGACGTGCATTTCACCCTTTTCCTGAGCATTAGGGTTTAGTCTGGCCCTAGTAAACAATGGGTGTTTCATTCTGCATCTCTCCAGGAGCTGCTGTGCCTAAATGAGAACGTATGTTGCTGCAAGACTTGCTTGCCTTGCAATTTAGTGTGCTGTTGCTTCGTCTTTAGAGTGGTCAATTTGACTGATGGGAGATGGTCTTTACGCTTAGCACTGAATCAGGTACGAGTAGCGATCGGTCTGCAGGTGGCGGTGGCCTTGTAGTGCACCCTGTTGTGTATTGGACAGTAATATCATGCAGTGAATTTGTCAGGTCAGGGCTCTGTCAAGAGATTACCAGCGGGCTCTGGGGTATTGCTTGGTTTTATATGTGATCGGCGTGCACGATCTTAACAGGCATTTACTCTTAGGGGCCAGCGCATGTCAAGCTAAGCTCAGACAATTTTTTTTGCTTCAGGTAGGCACGTCCTTTCTGTCAGACAAGTTTATGTGCGTGCCTAGCCTTTATTTGTGTGTTTGTTTTTCCCATCAGCACTGATATTGGCTGTTAGTCTCTGAGGAATATAGATGTGTGGGCTGATGATGCACAGGGGGCCATGGTGAGGATAGATAGAACTGTTTGATTCTGATTGGCTGTTGTCTTCGGGGTCTCGTTTTCAGGCTGGGGTGGTTGTGGGTTGCATCTCTGCTCTGGCCTTACTTGGTTAGGGTCATAAAAAGAAGAAGAAGGCTCATAAAACTAGTTGCATATATGCACAGATGGACCCATTTTATGCGTGAGCACAATTGAACATACAGTATTTACTTTCTCAAAATTGATAATCGTATTAGCTTCATGAATACAGTTGTAGTACTTTACAATGCAGTAATATTGGGTTTGCTTCTTTTTCGTTTATGATTAGAGGCATTGTACCGCAATATGCCATGTCAGTACAGAGAAGGCTGCGCTATCGATCTTTGAGATAGATTGTTTTCATTACTTGGTCCTTTTCCCTATGAGACTGTATGATTTAGAGCTGCTGGTAACTAATGTCCTTCAGGTTTCCCTTGAAGTTTCATTAATAGAGTTAATAGTCATAATGTTGCATTTATTCATGAATGCAGGAGGCTCCACAAATCATGTCACAGTGCTTTCAGCAGAAAATGCCGAACAAACGAAGCATTATGTTTATAGGAATACTAACACCCTCATCAATCATTTAGGTTTTTGAACCTTTCATGAACTTCTTGGCTCTGCCACATGCATCTTGAGTTCAGTGCCAATGTGTTCCAACATTTGAATGCATGCAGCTGAATTCATGTTGTTTAAGTTAGTGTGAATGATATAGGGTTGGTATTTGATGCCGTAGTGTATATGTAACAGATATGCTATATAAAGAGTACGGGTGCCTACTTGCTAGATTAGAGCTGCATGATATAGAAGAAAAATTTGATCTGTGATTACTAAATAATGCGACACACGGTATGCGATACAGTGATGCTTTAAATTAGTAAAAACAGTTAAAAAAAATTTAAAGCAGTAAAACATGCATTTAAAAGATGAAAATGAAAAAAAGGATCCCAACCTAAGACTGACTATACATAACTTTTTAAGTTTTAAAATCATGTTATTGCAAACCATTGCAATACTGCACATTTGCTTATCACTTATCACAATATATTGTGCTGTGCTATATTGGATGCACTACTAATACTGAATACTCATAATAAGTTTCTGTTTCTCAATTGCATAAAGTCTTTAGCTAGATAAATTTCCCTGTCCTGTGACTTACCGTATACTGCATATTCTACACACATTTTGAGCATTGGTGTCAGAGATGCAGGTTTGATTCTGGCCTGTATTGCATGCAGAGCTCATTCCCTGCTGTTCTTTCTCTCTGCTGCAAATAAAAGTTCAGGCTTTAGGTTTGTAATTATTCAATTAGTGGTGTTTAAATGAGTCTTCATCTAATCGCACTAGAAAGATTAGTGTTTAGGCAAGGTTGTCTGTGATTATCTGTTTTAAATGCTTGTCTTCTGGACATCTCACATTTAACTAGATTAACTTGCTAAGCGCCAGCATGTTAGCAGTAGATGGATTATGCTTCTTGCTCCTCTACTGGGGATCTAATCATGGACAAATTACCGTTATACAAGTTGTTCGCTATGAGCATTGAGCAATTGTCCAAGTGTTAGACATAATGTAAAGGTCTCTGTATTTTTTAGGACTGTGATAGTTTTGTGCAGTAAAGTTTATTGCTGTTTAGTCTATTTATCTGTTTTTACCCCGTTGAATGGCTGCATGTTTATAGATTCGGTCAAGTCACTTCCCACTTTTTTAATTGCCCTTTTAATTTGCCCTTTTTAAAATGTAATATCAAGCTTTATGTATACCTGTTAAAAAACATCTTGAGACGCAATATTCTGTTTTTTTCTGTTAAAGCAAGAACATGTTCTATGTGAATGCCACTTAAGACATATCTGATTGCTCAGGTTAAAACCAAGTAGTTGATTAAGCATACAGAAAAACCAAATGACTGTAATGTCCCTTTTATCTCCTGCAGTGGCTCTAAAATGCTTTTGAAACAGGTTTCTGAACCATATTTTATATTAGATATAAAGTGGCTACCCAACACAGTAGCAAAATAATGTATGGTGCAATAGTAAACAAAGTTTTTAAACTGAAACACGGGGCTGTGAAGAAAACAATAGTATTAAAATGGTATGCTGAATAGGAAAATTGGCATTTGTAAGTGCATACATTTGTGATTTATCTCAACAAATGAAACAAACACTGCTTTCGTATTGGCTATTATTTTATATGAGCTATTATTGTATCTAAATATGCACTTTGCATTTTGCCTGCTGCCTGTCAGAAGAAACATTTGAAACCCTTTTGGGTTGTGACCTGTCACTTGAGAAGTACTGTTGTACTGAATGCTTTTACCATTTTCTTTGGCCTAGTTTTTTGAACAGGCTAAGCCTGTAAGTTAAAGGAGGTTAAGCTGAAGCCCTGCTCTGTACGTTTAATATTTTTGGAAGTTCGACCTCTTAGTTAGCTGTCACAGCTTTGAGCACCACTGCTTGGCTGTGTGTTATCTCCCCGCAGAGAAGTGTTGTTAATTACCAGATTTTCTTCTTCGCCATTGAAGTCGCAGTGGCTCAGTCTTTGGTTTTTTGTTATGCTAATCTGAAACATTTTCCTGCAGCTGTGTAATTATGCATTTAATGCGTTTCAGGATTAAAGTGAACGAGAAATGGTCTAGATTTAGTTGCACTAATCTTTAGCCTTTTAAAAGTGTCATAGATCGGTATATAAAACCCATTGCTTTAAAGACTGCAGTTGGCATTTTGAAGATTGCGGTCTAATTTCTGTTGCGCAGAGACTGCAACCTTTGATTGCATTTCATTGCATTGATTGAATTGCTTTATGTTTTGTTATACTCATTGAGGTGTTTTCCATTGACCTGGATGCATGAGTTACCAGCAGGATGAAAAATTGCCTGTGATCTTCAGCCAGCATCTCGAGAATGTTCCAGGCCCGGAAACAAATGGAAATGTGCTTGAGTCGTTGATTCTAAATACAAGCATGTCTACAAGCCTTTGGCCAGAGGCAGTACGCTGTCTAAAAGAGAAAGAGAGAGACCTTTAGCAGAGGAGGTGAAGGAAGTGCTTGGAAGTCACTCAGGAAGTTATCAGGCCATCGATAAGGGACACTTAATTATCCAGGCAAACGGAGGCCGGAGCTGTGGTGCTGTTTTTCCATTAAGCTAAGGAATGCCAGATGCACAAGTGCTGAGCTGGCTGCCAGAGCAGCTGACATCACGGAAGAGCTTGGCCTTCCACCAGAGAGAAAACAATTAGTGTGCCTGGCCTCAGACATAGTTGGTTAGCATCTGCTCTCAGTTGAAAAGGGTTTCCAAATTAGGTGCATGGTTTGTGATAGAAACTACCTCTGAACCTCGGATGTCCTCGTGAAGTACCAGTGGCCTTTAGCAATTTTGATGGTTTTGGCAGCATGGCTTGACACTAATGTGCTATTCTCAGTAAATGCACATCTGCTGTGGTGCAAAACTGTTTTTGTGTTAAACTGTAGTCTCCAGTGACTTGGAAGCATAGTATTGTCTTTAAAGATGTTTATTGGAATGTACCAAATAAACATAAAGCATACTTTGGCTTGTAAGTAAGCCTGTGTTTTTTTTTTTGGTGTACTGTTACGGGTTGGATTTAGGTTAGCTGATCCTCACGGATGTAGTTTTTGTGTACAGATCAATAGTTTGTTTTCAAATCCAAGTTTGAGATGTTTTATGAATAATCTTTAAAAACAAATAGGAACACTGGTTCACTACACTGCTCAGTGTTATTTGGGTGGAAATCAGCAGGGACCTGGTTGTACAATATTATGTCTGTGTTATTTGTTATTTATTTAGTTATTTATCTCCGATTAGTTATTTAATTGTATATTTATTTAATATATGAAGTATTTAATCTACATGGGACCTTTTGCTTTGTGCAAAGATCATTTTGAGTTTGGATTGTGGGTAAATAGAGGTAATTATTGAATCTTGCACTTGAAGTACACTTATATTGCACATACCTACTTGCTGTAGGTGTGTATGTTTGTGCGTTGTAGTGAAATTCTGTGTGTGTATGTGTGTATGTCTGAGGAGCATTTTATGGCTTTGGTTTTCTGTATATTGCATTAGCACTGCAGATATTTATCAACATGAGTAGGAGTGGAGTGTCCAGACATGCTGTCTGATGTGGACTCTTCCTGTATCTGTTCGTCTCATTGAAAGACTGATTACCCACATACACATCCCTTCCCACACTGGCCACAGTGCCCAGAAAAGTATTCATTTAATTTGTGCTACCATAGAAAAAAGATTTCCTTTCATTCAGGCTATATTGCAGCCCATAACAGAAAATGAGGTGTGGGTTCAAAAATTGTATGTTTATTAAATTCAATTCACTGCAAAATTGGTATTTTCATATTTGACCAGAAGGTGCAAGAGTATGAGGCAAAGGTGGAAGATTGCGCTCAGAGATGGACAGTGTCTTATTGCATCATTATCATCACCATCATGATCATTACTGTTTATGAGTCTGGTAATGACGCTAGGCTTGGTAATAGACGCCACACCAACAAAAGCAATTGTGGAAATACGGCAGGAGCCCCGCTGCTCACCGTCATCAGGGTAAAAATTGCGAAACGTTCCAGAGATTTCCATCGTTTCATTACGGTGCTGTCTCCTGCCACACAC
The DNA here is from genome assembly GCA_036877575.1 of Botia almorhae. NCBI lineage: Eukaryota > Metazoa > Chordata > Actinopteri > Cypriniformes > Botiidae > Botia > Botia almorhae. Next base: position 6,150 of record JAZGTJ010015101.1, read on the forward strand.
ATACCCTCATTTATTGCTGGTGTATCTGGGAATAGGCTTTAATGTGGCATGTAATACAGCTTTTTTTTCAGTATACTGCCGTCGCTCTTTGTTGAATGCCAGAAACCGCGGCACTTGTGGCCTTTAGCTCACCCTCGTTTGCTGCACCTTGCTGCTAGCATTTAAAAGCTCAGGGCTGGTTGAGTTGGAGCTGTAATTAGACAGGTGCGTTGGCTGTCAAATGTCATTTAGCTCACGGGCTGCGGGAGATGAGGTTGTGTGGGATCAGATGTCATTTGCTTTTCTGAGTAAAACAGGATAAAATGCTAATTGATAAAACTGTAGATCAACTTCTGAACAATTAGTGCTGGATTCTTGGTAAACCCATAAATATATACAGTGATCAGTGATATTTTTTTCATGCCATTATGTTTTCTAAATTAATACATTAAGTACTGTTCTATGTGCATATTTCTTCAGTAAATGTATTTTAATATCCCTAATGAAACCAGATGAGGTTCTTATTCTAATATCTAAAAAGATTAAGGCTTGTTTTCTGAGAATCTTGAACATTGGCTATTGGTGTTTTGTTTTGTTACATTGGCAACAAGATTTTGGTTTTGCTTGTTTATGCCTAAAACAAGTGAAAAAAATGTGCCAATGCAGCAAGACAAAATGCACTTACATTCAAGATAGCTTCTCAGACAATAAGTCTTGCGCAGGTTTGCCTCTCGGGTATACATGTGTATTTTAAGAATGTGTCTGTATAACTGGAAAATAAAACATTTGAAGATGATTTTACAGCATGTTGTATTGCAAGAGGTTTCCCAGACAGTGAAAATTACTCAACAAATAGTCAAGCCATAGCAGTCAAGAAAATAGAAATTATTAAACCTTTCAACACTTTTTTTTGTTACTCTTTTGGTCGTCTGGTAATACGGTCATTGTCACATTTTTCAAAGTGAAGATTTCCCTGCTCACACTTAATCAAAAGGTAAACCCACTAACATTTATGCATTTGTCAGGCGCTTTTATCCATAGCAACTTACTGTGCAAGCCATATAATTTATCAGTACATGTGTTCCCCTGAGAATCGAACCCACAACCTTTGCGCTGCTAACACAATGCTCTACCAGTGAGCTACAGGAACACTTGAAATATTAAACTCATTAATTAGATTTAATAAATATTATGAAAAGGGTATTTAATCATAGTTCATCGTTCAATTCCAAGACGTGGAATGTCGTTATATAAATATGACCGGAAATTGCCAATCTGCCATACAAAGAAAGAGAATCGTTTTCCTTCTAGAACAATACTACAGTGGTAGACAGATTTGTTTCAATTCATTTAGGGCCGAATTGATTTTTTTTGAGTAACTTGATTACAAAATATCCTCATTTGTCAAACTTCCTTTATTATCTGTAATCAGTACTAATATAAAAGTAATTGTTTCTAATAAACAAGCTGAAGTGGATTTAGGAGTTTAGGTTTAATGAAAGTTGCTAGGGACATGCAAGTTGGCAGAAGATTATAATTTTTAAAGCAAACAATCTGTTAAAGCAATGAGCCAGAGGTCTTCAGTCATTCAAAATGATGGTGATAAGAAAGTGGCATTGTGTGCAAGTGTGTTAACGTAAATAAACTACATTCTTTGGCCCACACAATTAGGTGAAACTCCTGACCAGTCCCTAATATTTGAGTTTTTCTCACTTGTATCTTCCCCTTATCAGTTTTTCAAAACTTTGAAATGTTAAGTATAATTTTTCCCTCATATAAGACATGAGAAGCAGTGTCACGCAATCTCTTGCTCTCATCTAAACACTCTTTGTTCTAGTGAATAAACACAATAAAATACAAATAAGTTTGCTACCAGTAAACTTTAACTTTAATTTATGTGAAGTTGGAAGTTTGACCTCTTTCAAGAAACATTCTGCTGAGTCACAATAGCTCATGTCTGAGATAGACAGCCCCTAAACACAAGTTTCTATATTTAAATTCTATATTCACCCATTCATTGTGTGATAAAAGCACTCTTTGATAGCACTTTGTCAGTGTCTTTCTGTGGCCTTTTAGAGCTGTGACATACTGCTAAAGGCAGAACAACCTGATATTTCATTCCTTTGCAGTTAGATGCAGTAGAGATTAAATTTTGTGATTACTTTGATATCTTTTTCTTTTGTGCTGTTTTTATTTGGCCACCTTTACTAGGTTGCTACACTATGGCGCTGTTGATAATAGTATAGCGTAGCTGTTGTTTTTTCAATCTGCTATCCAAAGTATAGTTTTCTTCACCCCGTTTATGTTAATGTACCTCAATAGTCATTTATATGAGTATGGACTGGTTAAATCTGGTATCTGTTTTTTTCCTGTGTTGAGAGGCTGGGCTTTTAAACCAACATTAAGTATATGAGTCATCTATGCAATCACAGTTCATCTGGTAAAGGCTGACAGCTCTTTAGACCTACAGCGCCAAGATAAACAGGGTTGGCGCATATCAGTCATGTTTCACACTGTCAGTGGAGTTTTGCATTTACTCCAAGGTAAACACTGTTTAAATCCTATAACTGGTAAAAGTACAGTAGGGACTTTTCTCTCTTACTTTTTTTACAGAGGTTTTTTCTGAAATCCATTATGAATGTATTTATATTCCTATGTGATTTCTATATATACATTTTGGATGAATTTGAAAATAATAATGTTGCAAAAAAAAAAGTTGGCATGATACTTTCATAGTTTAAAATCTGTGACCATCATGGTACAGTTATTATTTTCATTGATGCTGTTGAACTAAAAAAAAATTTTGATTGATTTTTCAGTAGTATTTGTAATGAAAATTCCTTTGACAGTGTTAAAAACGCTGTGGGAAATTCAAGGAATAAGGTGAAAACCCTGAAGTCAGCAGGTGTGTTATTTTTTGCTCTTGTTGATATTTCACACTGGCATTTGTTTGTTTTGCAGGAAGGAGATTTCCTGGTACGAACACACCATGTTGAGTACTGTGACGGGGAAATTCTGCACCCTGATGATGTGCTAACAGACCTGGTGGAAGACAAGGACAGGGTAAAGCACATGCAAATCTAATATAATACTTCATTTACTTTTTAACTAATAGATTCTATTATGTATTAGTTATAAATATAAAGGCCCTTCTGCATCAGTAAGCGTTCTCTCTCCAGACACACAGCCTTAATCATAACTGAATCATTTTTAGCAAAGACAAACACTGAAAAGCAGAAACACGTCACTGAATGTCAACATTTGGCCTTATTGTTGAAATATTTTTTAGTGCTTAAAATATTTTTAAGTCAGCTTGGAATGTAACTTTGTAATCACTAGGCTAAGAAATCTGCCAAATATATGGGCTACATTCAGCATGAACCAGTGCAAGAGTTGTAAAAAAAAAAGGAAAAGATAAAACTGAGGCATTAGCTAGGGTGAAGTGGCTTTCTGTAATATTTTCTGTGGTCAATTGTATTGTTAATAGAGTTGCAGTCTACCCCATTGGTTGGTAATGTCAACTTTCCCAGTGCAACAAAACAGAGCAGGAAACCTGCCCCAGATTGCCAACCAGAACACATTTATTCTTGAAAATGTGAGAAGGTTTGCCAAGAAGTTGTGAGAAAATGTGAGAACATGACAGAAACACATGAACATGAGAAATCACAGGTTTTATTGCAATGCAATATGCTGCTTGATATATTTGTTGTGAAAGTAATATAAAAGATGAATGTATGACACTAAATGGGAAGTGCTTTTGAATCTCTGATGGAGGTCGTGACAGAAATTTTGAGATGTAATGTATTTATTACCCTTTATGGAGATTCTGGTCATTCAGCTTTCATAATGGTATCCCTGTGAACACTTTAGTGGTTCATATGGAAAGTGGCTTGTTGACATTTGCTTGTGAGAAAAGAGTGGTCTGTCCAATGAGCCCTCAGGGTTTCTGTTTGTTCTTTGTCTATATGGAGGTTATTATACTGAGCTGTGTGGCCGCTCCTAACTCGATAACATAAAGGGCGTTTTCCTCCTAATTGAATTCCCTCCGACATCAGTGGTCTATCAGATGCAAAGCTTTTGATTTCTGCACACTAATTAATAGAAGTGAAGGCACCAGACAGTCTCTCTCTTTTTCTCTCTCTCTCTCATACTCTCTCTCTTTTTCTCTCTCCCAGAAATATTGCTTCATAATCATAAAGTGTAGCAGTGTGTTTTATAGGGTTTAGCCACAGGGAGTGCAGCCCTATTCTGAGGAATAATTTACATATAAAAGATGAAAAATTGTCATGATTTAAAGATTAAGAGTGGGGAGCTATTAACTTAGAAATGGCTGTGCTTTTTATTGAACATTAATTTGTATGAATATTCTGAGCCATAATAGACTGCATTTCAAACTAGCTCACACCAAGATGCACACACACAAGTACATGGTTCAAAATCACAGACTCTGTATCTCTCTCACTGTTTGTTTCATATACACACACAAGCACACAATTGCCTGTTGGTATTGTGCCTTTATTCTGTTAGAGCCGGTATTTACTCATAAATCCAGACCGGGATGAGGAATGAGCCTTCACTGTAGTGATGTTGCCATGGTGACAACTTTCCCAAATGTCACAGCCAGTGTTACTGTATCCTGGTGATCCAATAATTATTCTTTGCTTTGTGTAATCCAGGAATGGGTTTTTCTTTAGAAATATTTCTGTACAGTACTGCACTATTTTTGAACCATTGAAAACCAAACACTTAAATAAAAAGAAAAAAATGGCATTAAAAGTAGCAGGTATGAGCTGCTAAATGTACTTTGGGAATCGCGTCTACAGCTGCCGCTTTTAGTGTGTGTTTGTGCAATGCCATTTATCCTGTCAGGGCTTAAGATTTTCTTTTATTTCAACATAAACACAAGCCGTATTGTGGTAATTACACTGCCACTCCCTCTTTAATGAAGCTAACATTCCACTTAACTTTCAACACAGACATATCCTGAAGGCAAATTACAAGATGTGCTTGGTTTGTGCTATAGTGTATAGACACACTAACGATTGCTGTGTCAGACAACACATTCTGTGTGGTAGAGAAGCCCATATGTCATGTACTGGCATGTATATGAACTGTATGCTGTTTGAATTGATATAAAATACTTGCTTATGCAACTGGATATGTTATTAATGTTGTTCACTTTAAATTTGTACGCCTTTCCCTTATTAACTAACCTTTGACTGTTTTACTATGAATGTCATTGATTAAGTAGAACGGCCTCAGCACTTTATTACTTCAGACCCGCTATAGAGCCCCTTTTCCTAAATCTTAATTTTACACAAATACATTGTAACAATACAATCAACACATAGGCTGTGACTGTATAACAGACTTAACAGCTGGAAACAGCTTTTCATTCTATCACATTATAGTCGTGTGCTGTGGGGGTTGGTTAAGTGTGATCTGCTGTGATGTCACAATCAAGTTGCATTTTGGAAAACAGAGCTGTCTGAAATTTACACACAAGTAAGCTTGCTCGCTCTGTCAGAATCAAGGGGTCAAGGGTCTGTCAGAAGAAACTTTCCTTACTCACTTTACAGAGCAGAACAGATTTTCAAAATGCATGCAGGTATTTCCCAAAATGAGATGCTTAGGGAAGTTAATGTATATTTGGAATGTACATTAACTTGTATTTGTGTACATTGTACAATGTTTCATTCACCCTTGTTTTGTTGCACCCGTTTCCTACTGCAAGAACACGTTCAGTGTACAAGTTAACTATCAGATAGTTCCTCAAACAAGCATCAGCATTGTTTAAAATATTACATACAAAATATTACATACATTTCAAGGCCACACAAGCACGTTAATAACAGAATTTTTCAGCTTTCAAAGGTGTGCGGTTGCTTTTATGAAGAAACATACTAATATTATATAATATAATATTATAATATTTGCTCAGGTTTTTTTCTGAAGCTGAAAAGTCAGAAGTGTAGTGTTTTCCGTTTTTTTTTTATTAAACATTCCTCATATGCATGAGCACACACTGTCACATACTCGCAGATGCATGCTCTACGTGCTAATGATATGCTCACAGCTCTGATTCACATTCAACTAGAGGGCAAAAAATTGTACATTAGTCAACACTGTCATCAATATATGAAGAGAGAAAGACATTAGAATATTCATCTGAATCTGTGCTGCAGGGTTGTTTTCCTGTTCGCCTGGAGTCAGCCATGCCGAACGTTAAGTGGCCAAGGAGAAGCAGAGAACACTTGCTCATTTCTGCCCTCTAGAGGTTATTTATGTTTTTTTTATTTTCTGTCAAGATTTGAACAATCTGCATTTGTGTCGTCACGTCAGAGAGGGGACGGAAATAAGATTAAACTAAACAAAAAGGGTAAAATGAAAATCACTCTTTATAGATTTTCTGCAACTGTTTTTACACTGTATTTACAATTTTCATTTCTCATGGTATTTCAAAAACAGTCCCAAAACTCTGTCTTAAAGGTTATGGTGTAATGAGAGAGCGGTAAAAATGGAGTAATGCGTGTGAATAATATTGATGTGTGTGCAGGAGGTTAATTAAAAGCTCCAGTCATTCATCAAGGACTGAGGGCAGGCAGGCGGGCTGACTGCTTTCAAATCAATCACAAGCTCTCAGTTCATTGTACTTCTGATACACACAGAGGCCAAATGTAACTTTTTGCAAACACCGATCCGTGGTAGGTGAAGAAAGTTATGGCCGAAAATTTGTGTTTGATCGGGACAGTTGACTAGTCGTTTAACAACTGAATAATTTATTGGTGAGGTTAGTTTCTCTGTATATTCTTTTTTATATTCTTTTTTTGTATATATATTTAAAGCCAGTGCTTTAATTAGTGTGATAACAGTGTGCTGTTATTGCACTAACAGCGCAGGTCATTGTCACTCACAACATCATATAGATGAGATTTTCTGTACTATACTTACCTTAAACACTTGCTGTACCTAGATAATTGAGGGTCGGGTTGTTATTTTTGTGTTTAATTTTTAACCATTTATGTTACTTTCTTTAAAGGGTCTTTTATTTGCATTTGGTGTTTATTTTAAATGAGGCACACTCTCTCACTCTTTCTCATACACATCCCACAATGCAACACTTCCTTTCTCACTGCATCTTGACATGTTTGCTAGTCTCAGACACATAGACTTCAGAGTTTTAACTCTTAGACTGTTACATGCTGTCTGAGCATGTTAGGATATGTTTGAGGTTGTCTCTGGCAACTCACCTGAGATCTCAATAATATTAATCTTGAAAAAAAATTGTCATTATGCCTTTAGCTTGCTAGAGGGTCTGCGTCATGTGTTGTGTGTTGATGTCTGATGTGTGTTGGCCTATGGCGATTATCTCGTCCGTTTCACTGTCTGCTGTGTAAGAAGTGTAAAGGAGACAGGAGTTTAAACAACTCTCAATAAGATCTGTTCCAGGCACTAAACCATTAGAACGAGATATTTCC
>JAZGTJ010015102.1:0-13605 GCA_036877575.1 Botia almorhae
CAGCTCTTCTGCAGGTGTGTGTGTCTTCAGCTCTTCTGCACGTGTGTGTCTTCAGCTCTTCTGCACGTGCGTGTCTTTAGCTCTTCTGCACGTGCGTGTCTTCAGCTCTTCTGCACATGTGTGTGTCTTCAGCTCTTCTGCAAGTGCGTGTCTTCAGCTCTTCTGCACGTGCGTGTCTTCAGCTCTTCTGCACATGTGTGTGTCTTCAGCTCTTCTGCACGTGCGTGTCTTCAGCTCTTCTGCATGTGCGTGTCTTCAGCTCTTCTGCACGTGCGTGTCTTCAGCTCTTCTGCACGTGTGTGTGTCTTCAGCTCTTCTGCACGTGCGTGTCTTCAGCTCTTCTGCACGTGTGTGTGTCTTCAGCTCTTCTGCACGTGCGTGTCTTTAGCTCTTCTGCACGTGTGTGTGTCTTCAGCTCTTCTGCATGTGCGTGTCTTCAGCTCTTCTGCACGTGTGTGTGTCTTCAGCTCTTCTGCATGTGCGTGTCTTCAGCTCTTCTGCACGTGTGTGGCTAATTGGCCTTCAGAAAACTCATAGTAGTTCATTTGTTTTGGTGGTATTGAGTTTAATTGTCAACTATCAGGAAGTGAGTAATCACTCAGACGCTCTTAAAGGTTGTAAGTATGAACTCATAAACTGCTTGTCAGTTACACTAATCCACAAATTAACAAAGGTAAACTGTTAATCCTGTTGCTGTTAACTTTCACACTCTGCCACAACACTGAAACCTCTACACCATTATGCATTGGTTACATGCATACATTAATGCAACATTTAAATAATACTTGAGCTGTTATTGTGGCAGCCTTTTGATTAGATTGATTTCATTGTTTTGGTGGTTTTGGCTGGTGGAAATATGAGAAGTCTCTTTTATTATTACACTGTGCATGAATGGAACTGTATCCCAACTAACAATTTTAGGTTGTAGGAGCATTTCCCTAATGTTTCCATTAAGAAACAAAAATTGTATTGCGAATGTTCTAGGAATGCTGATGTTGTATTAACATTATTTCATGGTTATGAGAACATTATTCAAACATTTATTTTTAATTCTGCAATGTTTTTAAAATGTTCTACTAACAACAAAACTAGGTCGAAAATATTGTTACATAAACTCCATACGCCATATGAGTCATATGCAAATGAGCTCTCTCTACTTCTCTCTCTCCCTCTTTCTTTTACGCACCATTATTCCAAGTTATTCATTATCTCTGTATTCTTGCTCTATATTTTTCTTTTGTTCCCCACACAAAACATTCAATTAGAAAGTGGAGAAATATCCCTGATTTTCCTCCTTGTGTATTTGTTCTCCTGTGGAGTCGTTTATATGGAGACGAGAGCTTTTCCAGAGTCAGGAGTGAACAGCAATTAGTGCATTGTACATACAGCTGAAGGCAGCATCCAGCTCTGCATGCACCGCCACTCTCTACTAACAACAGCACTGTTATTATGCAGTATTCTCCTGAGTTTACAAACATACCAGAGCTAATGCAAAACTCACAGGTTAGTTTGACTATGTGGCTGTAAGGCAAGAGGGAAAACTGCAGGCTGCGGTCGCATGGCATCAATGCAAGAAAACTTTTATAAACAACCCCACTTAGCTGCAGTTTTGATGGCTCGATCTGGACATCCACTTGACAGAAAAGCAGAGAAACAAAATCAAAAAGACAAAGTAAGGCTTCTAACTGGGATTAGAGGAAGGAGATGCATAAATGTCATTTTATTGGAGAACTGATGGAACAATATCAAGTGGTTGCATGCAGTCAATGTTGCTACCAAACAGAATTTACAGTGATGGGTGACGGACGATAAAGGACACAGACATGCACAAATGCGGCTGACAAGGGGACAGTGCACTAAAATAATTGGAGGACAGCACATCGGTCAGCTCTGGAGGATCAAAAGTGAGCTTTGAAAGTGGATCTCAGATGTGCACTGTGTGGGTGGGGATAGTCTGCTAATGACTGGAAGATATAAAAGTAGGGTCTGGTGGATTTACAAAGCATAACATTTCAAAGCTTCGTAACAGAATATTTTTATCAGCAGAGAGAGTGAGAAGCGCTGTGAAGCAGAAAGACAAAGCAGGAGAAGAAACCTGACAGCTCACGGGTGGGAGAGAGAGAGAGAGAGAGAGAGAGCGGAAGTGAGAAATAGAGACAGAGCGGAAGTGAGAAGTAGAGACTGAGCGGAAGTGAGAAATAGAGAGGGGGCGGAAGTGAGAAATAGAGAGAGAAGGGCAGAGACTTCTCTGCCCCTGGATATACTCCATATCAGACCATACACCATTACACCATACACTATACTGGAATCACACAGTCCAGCACAAACCCACACACAGCACTTCTCTGCCCCTGGACATACTCCATATCAGACCTTACACCATTACACCATACACTATACTGGAATCACACAGTCCAGCACAAACACCCACACAGCACTTCTCTGCCCCTGGACATACTCCATATCAGACCTTACACCATTACACCATACACTATACTGGAATCACACAGTCCAGCACAAACACCCACACAGCACTTCTCTGCCCCTGGACATACTCCATATCAGACCTTACACCATTACACCATACACTATACTGGAATCACACAGTCCAGCACAAACACCCACACAGGTGCTGAATCATAGGAAAGTTTTTATTAAATTAACTGTTTCTATTAAGTTAAAAAAACATTCAAAATGTTATTCGTAGGAATGTTCAAAATGTCCAGTTGTTTATACGTTGTATTAACATTACTACTGCCTGGTTATGAGAAATGTATTTAAACTTTAACTTTATGTTTTTAAACATTCCACTAACTTAATAACAAAGTTTTTGATACATATGACATATAGACATGTATCCACTATATTTCAGACAGAGAGACAGACTCTGTACATTTTTACACTCTTACATTGTCATTCATTTCCTGCTTAATTTAAACACGCAAACAAAGCATTTTGTTTCTGGTAAAATGTTACAGATCACCCGCCCTCAAGATGAACTTTCTGTCTCTCTGTCTCTCTCAGCAGGTGCTGGTCTCGTCTGTCTGGTGTTATGGCTTAAACAGGTGTCGGTGATGAACACATGTCCAGTGAAATGTGTGTGCTACAGCGAGCCGAGACCAACCGCAGCCTGTCAGCAGCAGAGTCTCTTCTCCATTCCCACTGAGATCCCCGTCCGAAGTCAGCGAATATTCCTTCAGAGCAACAAACTGACAGTGGTGCAATCCACTAGCTTTAGTTCTGTGCATAATCTTACAGTCCTGTGGATGTACTCCAATAATATCAGCCATATTGAGGCAGGGGCATTTTATGGTTTGGAGAGACTGGAAGAGTTAGACATTGGCGACAACAGTAACCTTCGGATCATCAGCCCCACTGCATTCCGGGGTCTGATGAAGCTTCACACCCTTCACCTGCACAGGTGCGGACTTTCAGAGCTTTCTGTTGGAGTTTTTAGAGGACTCTTCTCTCTTCAGTATCTGTACCTGCAAGACAACAACCTTCTGGCCCTGCACGACGACACCTTCCTGGACCTGGCTAACCTCACCTACCTATTCTTGCACAACAACAAAATCAAGGTCGTGACTGATCACATGTTTCGAGGCTTGACCAACCTAAACCGTCTGCTCTTGCATCAAAACCGCATCATCCACACGCAACAACAGGCCTTCAATGACCTTGGCAAGCTGACCACCTTGTTTCTCTTTTATAACAACCTCACCATGTTGACAGGGGAGGTCATGAATCCTCTCATTTCCCTCCAGTATCTACGGCTCAATGGAAACCAGTGGATTTGCGACTGCCGAGCCAGGTCATTGTGGGACTGGTTTAAACGCTTCAAAGGTTCCAGTTCAGAGTTGGAATGCCACCTACCCACAACTTTGACAGGGAAAGACCTCAAAAGACTTAAAAGTGAGAATCTGGAGGGTTGTGTAGACGCTCCATCCCAGGTCCACACTAGCATCTTCAACACCAAGGCACGCTCTGGAAAGTTTTCTCTTGTAGAAAGCATTCCCAGGTGTTGCCTTTCAGACAATGACAAATCTTTCATTATCTCCAGCAAATCTCTTCCAGATCCTTCATCCTACAACAGTCGTCAAATCACCAATAATCCCCCTAAAGAGAAGGAGAATATTTCCAGGACAAAGTTTCGTGAGAGTGACCGAACAAAAAATGACACTCGTAATAAACAAAGTCTTAACGATGGTCCTTTGGGAACTCTCTCCAACAACTTCGACCAGTCCTTGGACAAACTGAACCCAGAGCTGCTGGACAATCTGGAACCTTCTACAGCACCTTCTAGAAAGAAAAAAAAGTGCTCCAAAAAGCCTAAATCAGACCAATCGTGTTTAAAGGGTCACGGATGTACTATTAAAGTATGGGGCCTTCTTTTTATTCTCATGGTCTGGTTTTCCATGGACATGTCCTAGCTTGTACACTCGCCAATCAGTTTGCTATTGACAATGACATAAAATACATGCAGTAGCCTACATGGCAGGCAAAGACAATAAAAAGGGGGTCACAAAGTTACCCTGCGTGGTTTAGAACAAAATGAGTTATGAAGCTATGTTATCAGAAATGAACACAACATGACATCTAATGTATATAAAACTTGGTGCCCAAATGTTTGTACTTTTAAATGTGCTGTGTTTACTGTATCACATGTTGGTATATCACATGTGTTGGTACTGTATCACATGTGCTGGTACTGTATCACGTGTGGGTATATCACATGTGCTGGTACTGTATCACGTGTTGGTACTGTATCACATGTGCTGGTGTACTATATCACATGTGCTGGTACTGTAGATGATGCAGTGTTTGTATCTTGTTCTTACTGCAGTTGTTTAACATTTAATCTAGTCATCCACAATAAGAAAATATCTGCAAGTAACCTGTAATTTTATGTTTCAAACAGAGATGCAGTAGACAGACAGGTTACAGATTACAGCTTTATTGTGTTCTTGAATTCCAAAATGAGGTATTTCATAATATTTTTATGAAACTATAAATTATTTTGATTAAAGTTAAAAATGGGTGAATACAAAGCTCATCCAGGAACATGTTGTACATACATAGAATGAGAAATCAAAAAAATCTCTAAACAGTCCTCAAAATGTTGTGCTCAAGGTTTCAAGCTTTGTAAAACACACTCTCTCCCTGAAGACCTTCTTTATATGATGTTTTATTATTGCTGCCTTTAAGTTATTCAGAGTTTTGAGAAGCTTGTATATAACTCGAGTGCAGTAATAGGAGCGTGACAGGAATATATATTTCGGTGGAATATAGGATATTTTGAGGGATTTACTCAAAGCCTGATCTGCCAGAAGAGAAATCTTAGCAAAAGTTCGCTCATCCGCCTCATCATGTGTCGCCCATCAGCGCTCAATAACAGCAGAGTTTTGTGGGAGTCTCTTCAGTATTTTCAAAAGAAAAACAAATCATCTCCATTTTCTGATGTATTCTCTGAAACTTCCTGAGGTCCGTCCTGCCAATTAAAATCAAGTGCAGTGTCGCCTGAGGCCACACAGAGCAGAAGAGACTTCCTGTCACATTTCCAGCTGTTAGAAACGGATAATGTAGGTCCCACCATCCTGCTGTAGGTGATTCTGGTGGATGAAGAATATTGTGTCACACGATGCTTTGAAAGTTGCAGCAGAAATTCAGTTTCAAGGGCATTTCCTGACTCATGCTGTCTAAACAAACTCACACACTCACCCACAAATTGATGCTGCTCTGTAACATTACCTCCTATCAAATGCCCCAAGCTGCTTAGAGCGAGTGAGCGAGCAGGTGTAATATTATTTCTCAGCTTCAGCTAAACCTGATTATAGTTTGTAGCAGAAGAAGCATGTTTTCTCATTAGATATGAGAAAGTGAGGCTGTAAAGAGCCGCATCATTATGACTGCTGAAGACTCTCACTGTTGTTGGGCAGCTGTGACCCTTAACCTTTCACTCAGTTATCACATTTGCATTCTTTAAACCCATCTGACAGAGTATTTGGAGACAGCAGAACCTTCATGATTGGTCGATCATGTAGATGCCTTTTGATTACAGGCTGAATTATAATCAGATGGCTACCCATCTGTGGTATAATACACAGCACTACATGATCTACATGTATTAATGCAGCAGTATCTCCTGTGAGGAATGCTTATGAATATAAATCATGTTTCTGCTCTTGATTTAATGTGACTCCAGTGAGTTGAGTTGTGTTTTCAGCAGTAGATCTACATCTGTGCTTCAGTGGCATTACACAGATTTAAACAGAAGATTAAATGCAAACGGGGATCTTACAGCTGTCTAACCTGTGAAGAATTTTCTTTAGCCCTTGATGTTGATGATGCAGCTAAACATGACTCAAATGCGTAGAGTTCGTTTACACAAAGCTGAGCTGCTACTATGCAGTTAGGGTTGGTTAGGGTTACTAGGTGATTGCTAAAGTGATACTATGCGGTCACTTTCCCTAATAATTCCCTAATCTAACCCTGACAACTAATGATCTGTGTATAAAAACTTATTTTCCACCTGAAAAGGAAACAAAAGTCATATTTTATTAAACGCATTTAAATCAAAGTGTCAGACCTTATTAAAAACCAAAACAGACAATACTCTTCCATTACCATCAGAATATACATTTCATAAATCTATAATCACACACATATGGACGTTTGTTACCCACCTTCCCACTCAAAGACTCTCTATGGTCAGATCACATGTCTCCCCCTACAGGTCAAACAAGGCATTTCGGCTCAAACACACACACACACACACACACACATATATATATATATATATATATATATATAGTGAAAGACTCACATTCATAAATCCTGGATCAACAAAAAGATTATTGTGCAATTTAATTTTAATCACAGAATAAGCAACTGCACAAACTGTTAAAATAAAGGAATTGATATCTGATAAGAGACAGATGTTAAACTGTATGTCCAGATGAGGGACTTCATCTATAATCCAGCTCCTTTAACCTTTTATTTCACATTAGAGAGATAAACAGTGCAGAGCTAGCTATCAAGATTCAAGAAAGTATTGGCCACAGAAATACTGCTGCTATTGGCCTGTTGGACCAGAAAAATAATCAGAGACAAGAATATTACAGAATCCTGGGGGTGAAGCTTTTTTGATTTACACCACAAAGTAACTAATCAGAACAAGCCAGCATCCATCAAGCGCCCTGGTGGAAATTGTGACATGCATTTGCTTCATGACAAACAAAGAAAAGCAAATAAAAATAAATGTATTTTATTCAGCTGTCAACATTAGTACAAGTATAAACCACAAAATATGCATTCATAACAATAAATAGTACAATGAGAGCGTGTGAGCACAACATTTTTACTGGCTGAGGAATGTTTAAACTGTTTTCCACTCTCTGTTATCCCCTTCTCCTCCATATTTGTGAAGTACTTCATTTGGATCAAAAGCCCTTCGGCGGTCAGCAGATCCTGTGGAAAAAGAAACTTGTGAGTCAAAAACACAACCAGCTATTTTACAAATCACAAGACATTCATATGAGTCAAACCTACAACTTCTCCCATAAACTAAATAAAACAATAATCACCATGCAGATGGTTTCTGATTACCAGTGCAGATTGTGTTTCTAAAATCTCTTGTTCTCTCTGTAAACACAAGCAGATGATATGAAAGACTGGCAACACAAACTATTTCATCAGCCTAAAACAAGTACAATGTATCTGACTACATGGATACAAAGCTACAAATACAAAAGACCTTTCAACCTTTCCTGAGCAACATATAATGATGTATTGTTGTAACAGATTTTAAGATATCACAACAAAGTCTGTGTTTGTGTGTTGAGGATTTCCCTGTTGATAATTGTGTTATTTCCAGAAGGGGCTGGTCTGATGAGATTTATCAGCCATTTGTCAGGTGAGAAATGAAATACTGACTTGCACAAGAGAAACATGTTCAGCTGTCAGAGAGACTGAGAATAAACCTCCAGCATGCTCCTGCTGTAAGGAGAAAACATGCCTGATCAGCCAAGAGCTGTCCACCAGCTTCCACACTTCACATCAAAACGGCTATTAATATGGATTACAGGTTAGCCTGTAGTCTTACTTGATGACGAACGTTTCACAGGTTATAAAATTAATCTCATGAAACCTTTCCAGAACACACTTCTGAAAGAACACCTCCACAGCATCATAACCACATACTACAGCATCATAACCACATACTACATCATCATTACCACATACTACATCATCATTACCACATACTACATCATCATTAGTAACATTAGTACTTTTAGTAACATTAGTACTAAAAACACAAAATACACACTTGTGCATACTGTTGAACAATATATCATAAATTATTAAAAAATAAGAGAAATAGAAAAATAGAATATATAGAAAAATAAAAATAATTTTCTTATAGAAAAATAAGAGAAATTTGGAAAAAATAGAACTTTCAATAAACTACATATCCCGTGAGCCTCTACACTCGCTCTAATTGGCCAAAACATGTTACAGGAAGTCGTTTGAAACTCGTGTTGAATGTAAGATAGGGTTTTCCCGGCAGATTTGATCTGGTGTCCATGCGATCTGATCTTCCACTTCTGTAAAGATTTCCTGCAAACGAGGATCTGAGAAAGGTATTTAATAGGCGCTTTAATATCCAATGTTCACAGCAAAGATCTGTGAGGATCTTTATTTATGTGGCGTTCTTCACCGTTCCGAGTGTTTTAAAGTAGCGTGACCAAACAACACGTTTTAGAACATGTAACTGAGACACGGGGAAAAGTATAGAAATAGATAATAAAGAATAGGTTTATAACAACAGGGAGATGATAAAATGTGTAGACAACATGCTGACAATGTGTTCATTAACACCATTAGCGTTGCTAACTTGAAAAATAATAGGAAAATAATATATTTATATGTAATGGACCGTTTTGTTCTTCCGGGTGTTCACTGCTCCTAATGAGTGTGTAACACTGGGACGTGTGTGCACTAGCGCACCTGACAGAGTATGAGTCACCATATTTGTAATACTATAGAGTTTTTAGTAGCAAGCTAGCATTACTTTGAAGCCTTGGGCAAGTATGGTGTTAAAATGACACATCACACGTGTGTTATTGTTTTGTAATTTGCATGCTGTCCAGGGTAAGAGAATATTATGTCTGAAGAACCCGGACCAAGCGGCCAGTCACAGTCCCAAACTCAGTCCCAGCCTGGGTCCAGTTCCTCATCCGTCCCAACATCGTCGAGTCAGGGCTCCTCCTCGGGTTCAGGAACCCTAAGTAGTGTGGACACGGTCCCTGTACAGGAGCTGCAGTCCATCCCTGAGGATGAAGAGGAACCTCAGCCAGTGTGGGGACGCATCATTCCTCTGGTGCAGGGCTTCAGTGTTCTCAGTTCAGTGTATTGTCTATTTAATTTAAAAAGCAACTGAAACATTATTTTTTAATTATTTTCTGTGGAAATCAACTATCTACAGAGAGCTTAAGCTGCACTCTGTAACTTGTGTCTTCCTATCGCCATCTCTGTTAGAAACATAGAACTGCAGCTTACGTTACATACTTTTTATTATGTATGTTGAAGTCAAATGAAGCCAAAGTGTCATTTTCCAGAAAATCAGACCCGACAGCTCAAATTATGAATCTTATTTTAGAGAAAATTCTCAGCAGTGGTGTTGACTGATGAATTTTCACTGTTTGTCTTAAATCAGATTAAAACATCACACAAACATGGATTTACACCACAGGGCTCTTTAATACCAGCTTATTGTTTTCTGAACATTACTGTGCGATTGTGCTATTAAGGTTTAACAGAAATGTAACTTTTTGAATTTAATTTACTTTTTAGACTGCGTGGAAAACCAGTATACATTTGGAAGAGACAGACAGTGTGAATACAGTTTTAGTAACTCTGCTGTCAGACGATCATCACACTTTCACACTTACAGCAAGAAACACTTCAGGATTTTTAGGGTAAGAAAGATGTTGAGAATCTGTCAGATGTAATCTTTCAGATGAAGTGTTAAGTGTCCTGACTAGAGATGTACACAAGCATCCAGATGTCATGTTATCATATATGTTATCATGGCCTGTTGTTCTTGCTGCTGTTTCAGGATGAACATCTTGTGTATGTTGAGGACTTGAGTGGAAACGGCACATGGGTGGATGATGATAAAATTGGAAAAGGAAAGCAACGTCTTCTGAGTAACAACTCTGTCATCGCCCTGACAGAGCAGAAGCATCAGGGTATTCACTGGAGCGGTGTTCACCGGAGCGGTGTTCACCGGAGCGGTGTTCACCGGAGCGGTGTTCACCGGAGCGGTGTTCACCGGAGCGGTGTTCACCGGAGCGGTGTTCACCGGAGCGGTGTTCACCGGAGCGGTGTTCACCGGAGCGGTGTTCACCGGAGCGGTGTTCACCGGAGCGGTGTTCACCGGAGCGGTGTTCACCGGAGCGGTGTTCACCAAACCAGCAGTCTGTGGGTGTATCAAGGTTTTAGGAAAGTTTGGAAATACTGGTTGTTTTTGGCTAATTGATTGGTTTCTTTTCACAGTATTTATGTTTATTGATAAGATGGGTAATGACCAACCGAATCTTCCGGTAGAGTTCAGCAACAAATACCACATAGCAAGAAAAATCGGCACGTAAGTGAACTTGGTTTTCAAAATGAAGAACATTTTTTAAATGATTCTTATGGTTAAATTAGTTTACATTACACTTACATTTATGTTGCTGACAGAATATAGTGGCATCCATTGTGGACGCAGTGTTTAACCTGGTGAAAATAAATGAGCAAGAAGGTGCAATAACTAGCTGTAGTGATCTTGGGGCAAGTTGAGCAGTGATGTAATAATACAGTTCAGAGTAACAGCATGATAAGTGCAGAGTTTGAGGGGAGTGGACGTTCCTTTCTGATGAATCTGTTTATTCTGATGTTTTATACAGAGGAGTCTGTGGTGAAGTCAAACTGGCCATTGAGAAGGAAACCTGTAAGAAAGTAGCACTGAAAACCATCAATAAACATGATTTTCCGTCTGTAGGGGTATGAAGCAGATATCTGACAGCATGCACCAGAAAATCTCCATTCACAGTGTCTTGATATTAAATGTGCTGTGTGCATTTCACAGACGGCCACAAGAAACGCAGAAAGAGAGATCGAGATTTTAAAGAAAATTGATCACGTAAGCCAGTTTGAATGATTTATGAGTCATTAAGTGATGTGACAGGACCGCCTTCATGTATTCTGTGTTTTCCTGCAGCCGTGTTTGATAAAAACAGAGGATTTCTTTCAGACCAAAGATTCATACTACATTGTTTTGGAGTTGTAAGTTCTTCTCTCATTTTAACATTTAGGAAAGTGACATAAATACAAAAATAGCTTAAAAACAAAACATTTAGAAAATGTTTCTCCTTAGAGGAAATCTTTTGCTTTTCAATTATTTGGTAGCTCATTTATAGAGATTTTGTTGTAAGTTACCGGAGAAGATTTTTATCTTTGTGTCACTACAATGATTTGTTGAGACAGTTAATTTTCAGATACAAATAACTGTCAATTAACATTTACTCATTGTGCAACTTCTGCATAATCAATAACCAAAGCATGACCTTTATAACATGTTTATCTGCTGGATTCACAGTTTGTATAATGTTTAGTGTAGTCAGTCATGTTTGTTTGTTGTCTGTTGTGTGAAGCATTGAGGGTGGAGAGCTGTTTGCCAGAATCAAAGCTAAGAAACAGCTGGAGGAAGCGATAGCTAAGCTTTATTTCTATCAGATGCTCCGGGCAGTTGAGGTAAGATCACACGAGAGCGCTCTTGTAAAGATTTTGATGAATCAGTGTGTGGACTGATTCAGGAGATCTGTCTGCACAGAACAGACCTCACACAGTCTGGAGCGAGCATGTTTAAACTTCTGGTCTTATTTCAGCGAGCTGGATTCAATCTGTGCTTCAATCTGCCAGCGCATGTGAACCAGACCGCAGCTCTTGTGCCTTCTTGATATTTTGAAAAAATTTGCCAACGACAGATTATCTACATATTTCTGCCTTTGTCTGTGATATGAGAAAATTCTGTACAAGAGAATAAACATGTCCATCTTTTGCAGTGTGACAGATAAAACACATTCTACATTATATGAAACAATTTACAGTGTAAAATAAATGCCACTGATTGTTTTTATGGGGTATATTTGCTCACTGGTGGCTCATGTGAGGATATTCTAACATAACTAAATGTTTGTGACATGAATGTTTTGTTATCTTTCGCAGTATCTCCACAATAACGGAATCATTCATCGTGATCTAAAGGCAGAGAATGTGCTGCTAGCCTCGCATGATGACGTCTGTTTGATTAAAGTGAGCATTACTGTTACATTTGAACTTTCAAATCAGAGTAACAGCCATTCAAAGTCCAGAGGGCCAGGCAGTGTTTGTTTTTTGGTGCAGCGTGCACCTGATATAACAGGATGTGTGCAGAAACACCCTCGCCCTCCCTCAACACGTGTCCCTCTTTACAGATAACAGATTTCAATCAGTCGAAGATTCTGGAGGAATCCTCTCTAATGAAGACACTATGTGGGACGCCCACCTATCTCGCTCCGGAGGTTTTCACTCACGCTGCTACGGTGGGCTACACCAAAGCTGTGGATTACTGGAGTTTGGGGGTCCTGCTGTTTATCTGGTTAGTACAGATTTAGGTTGAGCATCAAAGTGTGACTTACCAGTGTCCGGAATTAGTTAACGTTTGTTTGTTCAAGATGGGATTTGCTTGAACAAACTAGCTACTGCATTACAAAATAAACAGGAATTTGGCTGCTTTCAGCATGATAGAAATGCGTGATATTTATTTTTGAAACGCGTGTGTTTGTCATGTGTATCATGTCAGTTTGGGAGGCTATCCTCCGTTCAATATAGAGTCCTCCACCATGACAGTTCCAGAGCAGATCATCAGCGGTCAATATCACTTCATTCCATCTCAGTGGAACAACGTCTCTAATGAAGGTACAGTAACTTGTACAGCACATCTATAATGTATTTCTCTTACTGTACGTTTCTTACATTATATTAGTTATGGAGTGTAAGCAGTATATCCTTTCAGAATGATAACATTAAAAGGTAGCGCAGGCAATTTCAGTGAGGCTAGCAATAGCAAGCTAGTTTTGAAAGCATAAGATCCCGCCCTTCAGAGCGTCTCCAAAGCCACACCCCCTCCAATAGTGTGTGGAGGTATGCAAATGCATAGTTTGACAGGCAAGTAGAACATCCTGTATTTGCATTCAGACCAAATGCAATGATTGGACAAATGTTTTATCCACAGAAGAGATTTATTTACATAAATATATTTAGACATATATTGTTCGTAAATTTAAAGGGTCACAACACCCTAAAACACATTTTTTGAGTTGTTTACAGATATATACATGTTGTACATTGCTGAAAACAGTAATATATGTCACTAAAAATGTTACAAAGTGGAAATTGGTCATTTTTGCGCTTTTTGCGACCATTTCGTGCTTCCGGTTTTAAAAGTTTCGTTTGAGCCTGTGACGTAGATGCGTTTTTTTCTGAGCGCTCATTGGCTGCGTGGCTTGTAGAGTACATATC
>JAZGTJ010015104.1:0-13604 GCA_036877575.1 Botia almorhae
AGTGTTAAGAATATAAAAATGTTTGACACTCCAAGCCAGATCAGCAATGGTCTCCCTTATTTTCATTACCCTTTCTCCTAAACTTGACTTTTTAGTAACTTATTATAGTATTATAATGTACATTATGACACCAAATGACAACATTACTCCTGGACTGTGGGAATAAACTTTGTTTTTTATGACAGTAACTGGGTTTAAAGATTATGTCAAACAGTGAACCAAAAGTTTAGTTGTTCACAGAGTTTAGAAGGTCTGAATCAAAACTATAAGCCAGCATTGGAAATTCCTGTTGAGACTCAATATGGAGGCAGTGGTGAGGTAAAGCCTATGAAAAAACTAAAAACCTCAGCTAGGATGGTTCTTTCACTTTTTTTAACTTTTTCTTTTTCTTCTTCTATAGTTGGCTGTTGGTTCTTTAGGAGACTTCTGTGGTCAAGTCTGTCAGCCAGTCTGTCTGTAAACGTGTGAGCCAGATACTGTTTGGGTCGGAAGGTGTTTTCATAAATGTGGTTTGGGGAGAAAGGTGTTGATGGAGAGCAGGGTTAAGATAGAGCATTACACAGTTGTCTGTTGTGTTGGAGGACATCAAGAGAACCTTTTCAAGATAGTTCCAGAAAAGGCATTAAATTAAGTGTATTGAGAAGATAAGCTCATTACCCTTACATAAAGTATAACGGTATTACCGTAAAAATAAACAATGAAATATATAATATATACTATGATAATACCATGGTATTCTGAGTACCTGAATAGTAAATGTTTTGTTTTGTTTTCTTGATGAAAGAAAACAATTGAGTTAAAAAGTGTTAAAAGTGTTAAAACTAAGAATTTATGATGTAAAAAATTTAAGATTTTAGAAATATTGAAGATGTTTAACTATTTCCTGGTAATAAATAATGTGCAATTTGTCATATTGGCCATGTAAACCTCTTTGTACAGTTGTCAGATTCCCTTGCGTCCATTAGGGAACACAAGATATGTTTTACATTTTTTGTCAACTCATGCTGTGATAATATGAATCATCAGGTTTTGGACAAACTTGTGCAGTCCGTGCCTGTTTGAATGCATGCAAATGTCATTAAAGTGAATGAGAACATACCAAATGCTTGAAAATATCTGATATTTATACACTTTTTTGAATACCTTTCACTGTCATTTTTATTCTGAAAATATAATTTGTAATAAATCAATACAAAATTAAATTATGCTAAAATGTAACCCATGAATCATTGACCCTACTGTATATCAGATTACCATGATATTATCATTTGATATCTACGCTGAACCGTGGTACTGCCACAGTACTTTTCTGTAAGGGTACTGCACCATTTCTGAGAAAGAACCAATTTTCCGGCCTATGAAATATGACTTGTGGTGTTAGACTAGGGCCCCTGCTGTTCTGCTTTAAACCCCATGTCTCTGTTTACCTCTAGGAGGCGCTTGTTTTCTCCTTTAAGGCTGGGGGCCTCCATGCTCTTCCATCTCAATGGGTGAGGACATGCATTGTGCATTGATTGACAGGAAGTGCTTGTCCATTCCAATCTTTTCCATAAGATCCATGGTCCATACCCTACCACACGGTGATCCCATGATATGACCCCTAAATGCTGCGTGTGATTGGTTCCAGTAGGTTTACTGACAGTTCTGAGGTTACATAAGCGAAAGATAAGAGTCTTTCTTTTTTCTTATTTTTCTTGGTTTGTCTCATTTTGTTCTTTTTGTTTGGAAATGCTCATCATTGACTAGCAACAAGTGTGGCTGGGTGTGTGTTTGGGCTGTGAGTGTTCTGAGCCGAGGTTGCGTTGGCTAAAAGATTTCCGTCATTTTTTTCTTAAATAAATGGTGGTCTGTTGTGTTTCACTGTTGTGAAAGGAGGATTTTGGAGGAGAAATTAGGTATTCTGAGTGTAGTCCAGTGGAATAAATGGGTTTCTGTCTTAGATGGCCAGACCACAGCATCTGTTGTCTTTTTATATAGTGAAAAAGAATAAAACAGAACCCACATCATTGTGCTTGATAAGACTATACAGCTGTAGCCACTGTTGTAATTGTGCTATCAGAAAAACAAACATTGTAATGTTTTACTGAACAATGACATAGTAACGTTGAAGTTTATCAAGTTATCATAGTTTATCAAATGAAAGTTTTATGTTCTCTTATTTGTCAGTCTTGACTTCAGTTTGTCACTGACTTCCACTGAAGTTCTTAAGGCCACAGGAGGCTGTGAAATGTCATTTTAATTATTAAAAGTGTTTCTATAGCTAGATGAAGGATAATGATTACTCATAGCGCAACCTCTGGTTCTGTAGATTGTACCCATAAACCTTGTCAAATCATATTCGCCCTCTTTTAAAACATTTTAGGTCAATTTCATCTCATCCCAGTTTATCTTCTCTCTGTCTCCATCTCAGGGAAGCGACAGTGAGTATGAGGTGGACCCCAATCGACAGAAGACCCATTCCTTTGTTAACCACTACATCAGTGACCCCACCTACTACAACTCCTGGCGCAGACAGCAGAAGGGGATCTCTCGGGCACAGGCCTACAACTACACCGAGTCAGAGTCTGGAGAGGGCGAACACTGCGCCCCCCCACCTCCTCTGCCCCCCCTGCCTCCGTTCCCCCCTCAACTCAGTTCCCCCACCCCTCAGAGCCAGCCTCAGACTGGCAGCCTCTTCAGACCCAAGGGCAGCCGGACTCCCACCCCCTCCCAGCAGAGTTCCAACCCACCGAGTCAGCATGGCACACTTTATCGCCCCCCCAGCAGCTTGGCCCCAGGCTCTCGTGCCCCCATCGCTGGCTTCTCCTCCTTTGTTTGACAGAATAAAAATATCAGTACAACAAAATAAAAAAAGGCAGGAAGATGTCTTACCTTCCCAAAGCCTGGTCAGTCTCATGCCTACAGAAGAAAGGCAACAAACTTCAGCCATTGATTTGTTATGCTTTGTTTATTTGTCATGGCAAGCTGTTTTTTTTTTACTTTGTGCTCTGAATGAAATGCAGACGATGCTTTTGTTTTATTTTGTTTCTATGCTCGTGTGTGGTTTCTAAGGTGTTCCACGTATGATGAAAGACAATCATTTGAAAAATTTTACAGTGTTTATTGTGCTGCCTGAGCAAACTGCATGACTTGATTTTTGTTTCTTTTTCTTTGGTTTTTTTTATTTAGTTGTTTTTGCTTCTTTAATTTTGTTGCGTTCAATACAAAAGTACATCATCAAGTAAATTTCCATGCCAGACAAAGCAACAACAGATGAAAAATAAATATAAAAATTAAGGCCTTGAAGATTTTTTACTGTGCTATTTTTGGTTCTCAGACGTGACAAAGTACTGCAGTAATTATGAGAGGGTTACAAAGGTCATTCAGATCTAGTAGATTAAAGACTTATAAAGACTTGCTTGCACTTAACACGTTTGAGTTGTTGGAAGGCCAACGTCATTGGTGTCACAGGTCGTTTTTTAGCAGTGCTCTGAAAAAGGCCAAAGGCCAAATTAAGTGCTTCACGCTCATTTGTGTTTTGAGTGTTATTTTCTGTGAAATGTTTGTAAAGCTGAGGTTAGGAGCACGAGTATATTTTCCCACATGAAACTGATAGATCAGAGGCCAAATATGAAAAACTACAGTGTGTCATTCACTATTATACTATTACTCTAAATTAGGCATTTGGAGTCATCATTGTTAGCAGCAGGTGTGTGTGTCTGTTGGTGGGAGGGTGTGGCCACATGGAGGGCGGGGTCATTTTGTTGCTCCTTTTGATTTGACTCTATGATGTCATCCTGAGCTTCAGGTTGCACTTCCCTCGATCAAACTGTAAAATCGGACACTGACATGAAAGACACCAGTAAATATTGGAGTGTTTGCTCTTTCCCAGTATCTCGGCAGTACTACACATCAAAGCGCCTATCAGAGAGATTCGGTTCCCACACTTACAGTATCACACACTGCCAGTGATGACGTGTTTGCATCTAATGACATTATCACATTTATGCTGTGATTATCTGGCAAGATGTGACGTCACAGAAGCTGTTTCAGAGATTACACAACCGAGCAAATGTGTCAGAACGCTGCACTTCGGACCACATGGATTATTCACCACTTTGCTTTTGATGTAGCTTTTTAAAGTTACAGAAGATAATGGACTAAGAGACCCGACATGAAGCCAGCAGAGAACTGACTGGCACTTGCACAGCTTATTTTGTGGTTTAATGATGTTGTTTGCTTTTCCTTTCTGTGAAGTGATTTTACTGTATGTGTAAACAAGGTCAATTACATGCTCAGTCTGCCTGGACACAGTATATTCCCAAATAAATGGTTTTCTGCAAATATTATGGTTTGAACATTGACGAATGAGCCTTCTGAGAAGGGAACGTTGAAGGGTCACGTCTAATGTAGGGGAGGGAGTGATGGGTAAATATGGCTAAGAATATGTATAGAATTACATATATATACACTTAGCACCAAACCAGTTTTGACAGTCATTTTGTTTCTATATCTGTGTCATTGTACTGGGTAACTCCACCTTTAGTAAAATCACATTGGTCCAAAATCAAGTTTCACATAAATGTATAATGAACATCAAATTTGTTCTAACTGGCAAATCATTTCTGTCACTGTGGACAGACAGATTACTGGCTGTTTAACATACAATGTTATGTGGTCATGTACTTTAAAATTGCTGTAAACGGTTCTGGCTGTTAGCCATTGCCACATAAAAAATGGCAACAACAGGAAAGATTACATTTACAATAATTACACGGGAAACATTATTTGTTGTTTTTGTGATTTTAGGAATAACTGTTCAACCGGTTTTGTAAGGTGGGCTTTACGGAAAATGTTTTGATCATCTTAATTTGTGTTTTGGAATGGTGATGATGATAATATGCATAACATGTATTAAAGTTGTTTATTTATCAGGCAAAATTTCTAGCTTTTTCGGATAACTAACCTGAGAACTAAGCTAGGCCTAAAACATACTTGACGTGAGTTTGTTACGTGTGCGGTTCCGTGCATGTTTTAGAACTCAATACGTAATGAAACACACGTACAAGTTGCCTTCTAAAATATTAGCATAGCTGCCTGCTTCGATGGGCAGTTTTGTCTAGGTGGAGCCTTTTTGAGTTTTGAAGAATCCAGCTGGACAAGTTAGACCCACATTATAAACATGTTTAAAGCTATCTTAAAGCTAACAAAATACCAACAAATGCAGTTTAAAGGTGCAGACATTTAAAGGCAACTGTTGCATCCTCAAGTGCTAAGTATGCTTGCTAAGTATGTAAAAAGATTACCACTTGCAATGCATTGATCAAGCATTCTTGCCTATGTTTGCATATGTGCGTATATGTTTGTGGCCTAAAGCCTAACCTTAAAATCTGACGTTGACATTGTTGATTCATGAACATGCCCTACATGATAAAAAGATGGTCTTGCTTTTTTACGCGCGCTTACTTGATTGTTTATATGTACTGTAGGTGCTTCACTGTCACTAACAAGGTTATTTGTGAAAATCCATCTTAACCCTGTGAAGGACATTTGTCTTAATGAGTGAGTGCAAATCGGACCAACAGACCTGTGAAATCCTGTTATATTAATAACTTATATAAAATATCTGTTGCACAGCAGACAGAATAAAGCCAATTAATTGTGATGCATTTCAGATCAGGCTTTCAGATTACAAAATAACAGTTGTGTTCCTGGATCATTCTCTTGCATGCCTTTTACAGTTTTATCTCTTTTTTGTAATCAAAATTACCCCTCTACATCCCTCTTTAAGTCATGTCCAGGGGGCAAATATTGTCAATTTCTTACCCAGTGAAGTGACGTGCAGGCTAAGGATTGTGACCCATACAATTTGTCCACTGCATTTAACCCATCCAGTTCACCCAGTTTGTCCTCTGTGTTTAATCCAACCTGCATTTCATATTGAGTACAAACTCCAAACACCCCACAAACTGTCCAAATCACTGTTCTCTCCCTGCTTTCAGGGCATCCACTTTGCATCTGTTAAGAGATAAAGGGGAATACAAGAATACCCGGTATTTGGGTGATGATGTCACAGACAGGAATGTCTAAATGGAGAGAGATCCCCCACCATATTTGTTGCAGTGTGGGCTCTTTGTCCTTTTTTAATGTACTTTTATACTTTCAACTCATTTTCTTTATTTAAATGAATGAGAACTGCTTTAAAAGGGGTTTGAGGACTTGATTCAGCGCATCATATTATTTAAAGGTTGATTTTTCAGACAAAAATGTGAACACTGGCTCTGTGGGGCTATCAAAATATTGCTCTGTTTGAATATCGAGACCAGGCTGACATAGCAACATTGGTTTAAACAATGGTGTGAATTTAAGGCAGGACTTTTGTTTTGTTTGACCAATGGCAGATAAAGAAAGTGTTACGAAAAACTTAGATGAAGTCTATTTAAAGTCTTTGCCAAATTTACTTTAAAACTGTGGGTGATATAAGACATTTAGAGACATACATATTTAGTGGAGAAACTTGTTTATATTTTGACAAATCCTCCTGTGCACAGCATACCTGAATTGACTAAATTCATCATTAATGTGTACCAGACAAACTAATATAAAAGGAAATATGCTTGCATAATCTCAGGTTATATAAGGGTTGCAGATAACCGCATGTCTGGAGTTTGTAAGAAATACAGTAAGAGTTCTTAAAATATGCCTTGATGTATCAATACAGATGCATCAACAGATGAAGATGGCTGGTGATTTGTTTTTTTTATTGATTAAAGTTCTTTAAGCGACGTTCATTGAACTAAGCATTAACATTTAGCTGCAGTCTTTAGTTAATCATGATAATAACATATAGCAAATGCAGTTACCAGTATTTTGGCAGAAACAATTATAACTACTCAATATTTTAATAAACGAACATCTGCATTACAATTACAAATCTCTAATCCAAAGATGCTAGTGATGTTCTGCAGCTGTGATTCATGTTTGGACCATCTGCACAGTCATCTCCTGTTTGCGGTTACATCTGTGTCATTTTGTGTTAATTATTAAATGATATTATTTCAAACAGTTCAAACAGGATAAATGCTTTTGATGGCAATTACAGAGCAGAAGTTGTACCACTGGATACGAGCTTATTCATCAGCTCATGTTTGCTAACTCTGTGAAGAGAACCTCAGGAAGTAATTAGCCGTTTTAGAAGTTCTGGTTAGATTATTAAATGATTGGGCAGTATTTTACAAGCAGGTGTGAGAACATTTAAAAGCTTTGTAAAAATATTCAATTCACATCAATCCAAAATAAAACACAAGTAACACACGTCCATTTTAAGTATGTTTATTTAGGTGGGTGTCCTGGGTTTTGCTTATCTTG
Source organism: Botia almorhae (assembly GCA_036877575.1). Lineage (NCBI taxonomy): Eukaryota > Metazoa > Chordata > Actinopteri > Cypriniformes > Botiidae > Botia > Botia almorhae. Next base: position 7,348 of record JAZGTJ010015104.1, read on the forward strand.
ACTGAAACGTTTACCATTGGGTTTGTCTGTACTTGGATGCTATGGGTTCATTTGGATGTCCTTATGTGTTAAATGGTTTTAATGCTCTTCTTGAACCGTGACATACATGATTCATGGATATACTGTATGTGTGTTGTGCTGTACAATCAATTGTGTTGCCTGGCCCAATGTGCCACTGTATTTTATGAAAGGTGGGGTGAAAGTTTAGGTGCAGTTTTTTTTATCTTTACTATCTGAGATTTGAGGTGCAGATATATTGTACAAAAACATGCTTATGTCTGTTTGCTGTATGACAGTGGGGCTTTGCACACACTGCCTTTTAGATCTTTGTATTCTTTTAGATCTGTGTATAAATAAAACCAAAAGATGTGTCTTGATAGAGAGGCAAAATGCAGATTTATTCACATGTACATGAAGGAGAATGTTTATTTTTATCACATTAAGGGCCTGCATTTCACTGTAAGCTTGGCACATTATGACCGCTGCAATCATGTTTGGCTAGGAATCCTCCCGATACAGGGGATGTGTGTGGCTGCGTTCCTCACATGTTTGTTTCATGCGATTATTGCTTTGACATCAATGCGTTTGTTAATTGTAAACAGAGTCGTGATCAAATGTAATTTGACAAATGTACGCTATTTTTATTCACAGACAGAAAAAACAACCATGGATACACATCTGTTATTTGTTTTTTCATGTAAGATTTGTTCATTTAACATGTGTTTATTTTTAATTTACCCTCTGGTGTGGGTTACTTCATCCATGTCATCCACCACAGCTGCATCTAAGGAGTTTTGAAAAAGCCCATTTTATGGCCTGACTGTCGGTATATATTGTATTATAATGAGTGTTTAGTGCCAAGGGTGAACTTTGTGATCACATATGTATATTCTGTACTAGACCATGTGAAAAATCAACTTGAAGGAGGTAACAAGCAGTCAATGATCATTTGGTTCTGGGCAAAATTCTTTGCCTCTGGAGAAACAAAAAATTAAAAATAAGGCCTGATGACAGAATTATATTATTTTCTAAATAAAACAAGTCGAAAACAAAAGTCGAACAAGCCATTTTGTGTTTTTTCCCTCAAGCTGCACTTTTGTATTTTTCAAATGTATTTTTTCCACATTGTATATTTAAAATGTATTTTGGAAAGAAAAAAATACCTAAAACTGTTTATACGGTAACAATGATACCAAGTTATATGTAAAATTAAATGTGTTTAAAAATATTTAGATGTATACATGTATACATGTACAGTAAATGAGTACATTTACAGCTGTTTAGTCTATGGCATCTATTAAATGTTAAACAACCTTTTAATAAAAGTAAATTAAAAGCGTTATTAATGATATAAAATGAAAGGACGCCAAATACAACGTAATCAGTAGCTTAGACACCTAAACTTAGCGTCAATTAGCGTCAACTGTTACACATGCATGGCCGGTGGGGGCGGAGCGCAGTCGTTTAGGCTGCGCACTATGGGCGGGGCCGACCGGTCAGGCTTCGCGCCGTGGGCGGAGAGATGGGCGGAGCGCAGTAAAACTCTTGAACTGCATTCATGCGCCCTCGCGCAGTGAACCAAGTGTCTGAATACGCGCTGGTTAGGATACTGCGCTGTTTGTGTTATTTCAACTGTTATTTCAACATACGTAAACGCGTTTACACCGTAAGGCTGTTCATAGTGTAAAGGATCTAGAAAACATCTTTTAAGCCGAGCCGGTGGTGTGTTATAATATATTCAAGACTCTTTCGTTGTGCGATTGAACTGAACTTGGTCCATTGTTGTTGCGTGAGAAACTCAACTTGGCATTGGAGCTCCTGGGATCCAAAGGTTGAAAACACAAGTGGTAAGGCTTCAGTTTACATTACTAATTACATTAACTTTCTCTGAGAATCTCCGTCTAGAATCCCCACGTGAACTCATTGTTCCTTTTAATCTTGTTCCAGAAGAATCCCGTCAGAACATTATTGTGAACAGTGTGTGATAAAACAAAGCATTTCTCCCCAAAACCTCTGCTTTGATAAAAGTTTCCCAATCAAAGTTGTTGTTCTGTTGTTTATCAGCTGAAGCTGCTTGTGTGTGTAGGTAGGGGCAGTCAGACAGGTATTGCACTTATTTGAATTTCAAATAGGCTTAACAACCCCTGGTGTCCCCGTGAGATACGTATATATTGTTTTACTTTAATGTTTTTGGAAATCCCTTTACTATGGGTAGGTTGCTGTTTTGCAATATATTAGTTATTGTGGTTTTGTTTGTTCGTTTTGGAATTATTTTATGTTCATGTATCGTTTAAAATGAGTTTATTTTGGCATAGCTGTGTTTTGATTTTGTCTTTGTATTGTAATTCATTGCTTTTAGTTCTTCTGCATGTTAAAAACGACACTACTTTTCTTAGAATTGGGCTTTTGTATTGAGGCAGTTGAGTGTGAACATAAGTTGGCAGTTAAGCGATTACTAACGGGTAAGTTTGCGATTGTGTGAGTCATTATTCTAGTGATGTTAAATGCTTGCCATGACTTTGAATCTGATCTTAAGACTAAGGAAGCTGCTTGTGTCCCCGTTAAAAGAAAGGTAAAACAGTGACAATTTAAACAAGTGTTATGTAACAGCCTGAAGCATTGAAAGGACCACAGTGAAACAGGACTCCAGTACGTTTTTCCAAGAACCTATTGTGTGTTTCCACATTGATTTTCCATATTGAACGTTCAGGATTTAACTGAAAGATACAGATGGTTGAGAATCACATTTGGATGGTCCAAACAGGTCAATTTGCTGCAGGTTCAGTTTGGTACGCACCAAGCTGTTGTTTACACAAACCTGGCAACAGCTCCTGTATTGTATAAGGTTATTGGAGTGAAATTAATTTGCCCTAATTTATTTATTTATCACCACCGTGATTTAAAAAAACCTTTTTGGGTGTCCTTATGTCTAGATTTTGCCATCAACAAAATCAAAATATCATCAACACACCATAGATGGATGTAATTGAAAACAATATCTGTTTGTGCAATGTGCGACCTACTTAACCTTTGACATTTTTGGCATACTTGATGTTAAGATTTGTAAAAGGTGACATCAGTGTTTCACAGTCATAGTCATAGTGTTTCATGTTGTAGATCTATGCTGTAGAAGTTAGTTATATTGCAGTTAGGAATAGAGAACAGAAAGGCAGAGAGACAGATATAATTTGGGGTATAATTTGTAGCAGGCACGGGAGATTTAAGCCAAGGTCAATTCGTGGGTGTGTGTGTGCATTATAATGGCAATCTTTCAGATGGATGGATTAATACACTGTTCTTTTCCACTTATTTTTTCTTGATCTATTATCTCCGTTTCTCTCTGTATGTATGTGTTTGTCTCCTGCTCTCACATTCCAACTACTCTTCTCTTTTGTTTTTCTTTATGGCTTTTAAGCATCTGCCTCTGGCCTTGACATTTACATTTAATATGTGAGGCCTAGATGACATCATCACAAATGCTGTTTCACAGGCAGAGCAAGTTATTTACAATTCGGTGAATTATTTTGCAAACAAACATTTTTTGTTCCCTTTGGAACAAAATGTATAGCTAAATCTTGTGTATTGCTGAATCGTGCACAAAAAGTCCAGGAATGTGCATTGACAAAATTGTTGACTTCAGATGTGTAAGACCTGCAACATCTGGTTTGTGTGTGTGTGTGTGTGTGTGTAAGCTGAATGTGTATGTAAAGCTGAAAGTTGAGTGCGTCTGTACAGTTAAAGTGTTGGAATCAGTGTGTGTAGTAACAGCACTGGACATACGCCCATGCTTCACCGCAGTGATTTGATTTGGCTGCAGTAAAAAGTGTGTGTTGGGGGGAGAGGCAGGTACTCAAAGACTGTATGAGCAATCCTTATGTTGATGCAGGAGAACCAATGTGATTCGGCCCTCTGGTGACTCAGCAACACAGTCACTCGCTCTATAGACGCAGCCTCACTCCCCTCTGATGTAATCAGCCTGGCTGTCGACACACAATCTGCGGGAGGTCAAAATGTCCATGCTGAGAAGACTGAAGTTTAACCACGAGGGCTTTAAGAGCGTAACCTTGCTAAATTTAGCCAGCGTGTCACAGTGTGCAGTGTTCCAAACTGTGGTTAGTTAATCATGGGCATTCCTGCTCATTCTAGATAAGGAAACTGTACGTTCAGAACCCTCCCAGTCAGTTTGATTGTGTGATAGCTGCAGACATTTGCTGTTTATGAGGTGATATTGAATAGTTCATCCAAAAAGTGAAAATTCTGTCACTGTTTACTTACACTGATGTTTTGTCCGATTTAATGCTTGTAATTTTGAAAAATATTGCACATATATTTTCTATACGGCAATTCATAGAGACCATGGCTGTGAGCAACGGAACTAAATTAAAGTCATTATTCACTGAGAATTTCATGTTGGGTTCAACATGTTGGGTTTCAAGTATATAGATTAAGCTATATACTTTGGCTATTAGATTGTACTTCAAACAATGTTCTCAATGCTTGTTTACTAACAGTCCTTTTTTTATTTGATCAAAGACTAGAAAAATAATATTTTTTCTAATATTATGGTGTTTCAAAGATGTCTTTGAGTTCCCCAAAGCACAATAACCGGAAGCGTTGCTAGACGTTCTAAGCTTTTATTTAGAAGTCTTTGAACTTGGGAAAACTCTCAGCAGATGCTGTTTCTGGATTGTATTCATATCAGAACACGGGACGGAAAACTATTTGAACTACAACTCCGTGTCTTGCTAAGAGTCAATATTTTTACACAGTCTCCTTGTCTCTGTGAAGCAGAATAAGACAACTTGAGCTTCCTGCTTCAAACACAGCTGAGGCCTCGGGAATTTGGCATTCTAGAGTTAGAGAAATGTATTCCACTGAAACCCCCTGATGTTCTACAGATTGACCCCCACTTATACCAGGCAATGTGTTGGTTCCTCTGATTCCAATCCTGTCGTATGACCTTCTTAAACATTTTGTTTACTAGTGTAGCTTGCAGCCCTCAATAACCAAACAATTCAAACTATTCCAATTATAACAAACATCTGACGCCATCTTCTAGTGAAAATTATTGATGGGCAGCTCATTTTCTTAGTATCGGACTCATAAATCTGGACTTACTGGTAAGGAATTTGTTTTTTCAAGAGCCAGAAAAAGCCATGATCTTTAGTAACCTTTTTTTTGGTTTGTAGGTGATGACATTGGTTGACTGCCAGGTTTCTTGAGAGGTACAGCTGGTGGACATTGTTGTTTATTTTGTCTTCTCATTTTTGGGATGACCAAATCATGATAATTATGCTGTCTGTGGGTTGGTGTTGAAAGGTGTAAAACCAGTTTAATTCTCTGTAATCACAGATCAGCTGAAAAACACTCTTGAGTAAATGGCAGGTAATTTTCTGGGTTGAGCCGCATATTCCAAAGTGACTGTATTGGCGTCATTTACTAAAGGTAAAGTGGCTCTCGACTTGAGTTTCCTGTTGCTCTATAAGTCTAAATCCCTAAGTGTCATTAATACCAGCCACAGCCCAGCAACTAGTCCAGCTACATTTCCCCCAGCATGCTTCACAGTGATGTAGCCTGTTCAAACAGTGCCCTGTGCTCTTTTCACTGCCATCCAGGCCCTTCATTTTGCAATGACAGTTTTTCACCTTCATTAACGTGATGTTTTGCATTGTGTTGAGTCTTAACTTGCCGTAAGTGTAGTGTAGTGTAGTGTAGTGTAGTGTAGTGTAGTGTAGTGTAGTGTAGTGTAGTGTAGTGTAGTGTAGTGTAGTGTAGTGTAGTGTAGTGTAGTAGGTCACTTTAGATAAGTGTCTGCTATGTACTACTTACTGCTATTATTAAACAAATTACATTTAAATAAACAGATATACATCCATATTAAACCAAAAAGTAATATTTATAAATAACCTGCATTTTTAAATGTTACATACAAAATTTTACAAAGACTGCTTCAAATAAAGAATTAAATAATCAATCAGCAAATATTGGCGTTGATCATTGGCTGAAGTACTAAAGTGAAGTATGATCTTTTTTTACAGTTACAGGTACTCTTATGCTCTATCTCTTCACTCTTACCCTCATTTACTTTCTCTTGTCCTGTAGTGTAGGGTAACAGGTGGTCTCCACAAGCATGTGGCTGGTGAAAGAGTATTTATTTTCTCCATCTGGCCTTCTTTTCATTCTATATGCTCTTGGCTACACATGAGTAATCCAATATCCTTATAGATCCATAACATATGCCCTCTGTCACTCAGCAT
>JAZGTJ010015105.1:0-13603 GCA_036877575.1 Botia almorhae
CCAAAGCTGCTTCTTTAAAAAAGAAACAAGCCTTGCAATTAGAAGAGATGAACCTGAAAGCTAAACTGGAGGAATTAGAGCTACAGACGGCAATTGCAATTTCTGATGCAAAATTAAAAGTTTACGATGTATGTGAAAATACTGGTGAATCGAAGCAAGAATATTTACAGCCAAAACATGCAGTAGATCAAAGGAGGTCGGGACTTAAAAAGGATACTGATGATGAAAACTCTGACGTTCAACCTGCAACCAGGTGAGATCCAAAGCCTGCTGCCAAGCATGTCAGCCAAAACGTGCCAAAAGTTGAAAATTCAGAGGACAATATGTTTCAAATAATGAAGAGGCAAAATGAGATCACGCAAATGCTGGTAAACCAACAAAATCTGTCTCAGTTACCCTAAAGAGATGTCCCAATCTTCATTGGTGATCCTCTTAACTTCAGATCGTTAATGCAAGCCTTTGACAATGCCATAGACAGTAAAACTGAGAATGCTAAGGACAAGCTGTTCTATTTGGAGCAATATACCAGCGGGGAGCCACAAAATCTGGTAAAGAGTTGTGGACATATGAGAGCAGAAAGTGGATATAGAGAGGCAAGAAGATTACTTCAACATCATTATGGGGACAAGCTTAAAATTGCTTCAGCGTACATTGAAAAGGCACTAAAATGGCCTCAGATCAAATCAGAGGATGGGAAGATGCTTAATGCATATGCTCTTTTCTTGACTGGATGCCACAACACTATGCAGGATGTGGACTACATGGCTGAAATGGACAACCCTACTAACATGAGGGTTATCATCTCCAAACTTCCATACAAAATGAGAGAGAGTTTGAGAAATGTTGCATATGACATTCATAAAAAGGTCTGGCAGAAGAGCTAGGTTTTCGGACTTGGTGGAATATATTGATCGTCAAGCTAAAATAAAGAATGACCCCTTGTTTGGAGACATTCAGGAGCTAACTGCTGCAAGTGTTGCTAAGAAAACCAAACTCCTGAATTGAAGTACAAAAAGGTTAGTCCCAAAGGAAGTAGCTTTGTCACAAATGTTTGTACGGAGCAGAAGAAACAAGGTGAGATGAAGAAAGAAACCACACCTCAACGTAACAAAACATCTTGTGTTGTATGCACATTCTGTCAAAAGAACCATGCATTGGATTCATGTCTCAAATCTAAGGAGCAAGCACACAAAGACAAAATGTAGTTTTTGAAAACTAAAGGACTGTGCTTTGGATGTATTACGCAAGGGCATTTGAGCAAAGACTGTAAGAAACAACTTACTTGTTAAGAATGTTCCAAGATGCACCCAACGATTTTGCACATTCCGAAAGAGATGAGTTTCCAAATCCAGCAGTTGTTATGAGAACAAATCCAGAATGAGCACAGATTCAGTAGACCATGAAACTTGCGGATACATTGGGGCCGGAAACAGTGAATGCATTCTAGCCATAGTTCCAGTAAAGATCAAGTCTAAGAAGTGTGACAAGGTTGTAAAGACTTATATGCCTTCATCGACGCAGGAAGCTCTGCAACGTTTTGCACTGAGGCTTTAATGAGGGATTTGAACTTGAAAGACAGAAAGGCCGAGATTCTTCTTCGTACTATGGGACAAGAAAAACCTGTGCATAGTAACATTCTGTCAGACTTGGAAATATGTGGCTTAGAATGTGAAGACTACATAGATCTTTATAGAGTTTTCACCCAGAAAGAGATTCCAGTAAACCAAGAAAATATCCCTCAACAGAAGGATCTGGAGAAATGGCCTTATCTGGATCAGGTTAAACCTCCTCATCTCAAGGCAGAGATAGGTGTGCTGATTGGAGCCAATGTGCACAAAGCGATAGAACCATGGCAAGTGATAAATAGTGAAGGAAACGGACTTTATGCCATCAGGACAGCATTAGGGTGGACAGTCAATGGGCCTCTACGAACTGATGTGAGCACAGAATCAGACCAGATGAAAACTTCAAGTTTCACTGTGAACAGAATTGCAGTTGCAGACATTGAAACGCTGTTGGTAGAACAATTCAATGCAGACTTCCCTAAACGCAATTATAGTGACAAAATGGAGATGTCACAAGAAGACCAGAAATTCATGCAATCTGTTGAGCAGTCAATCCAGTATAAAGATGGACATTAGTGTATTGGATTACCCTTTAAGAACGATCCTGCCAACCTTCCCAACAACACATGCATAGCGGAACAAAGAGCTATTGGTCCTTAAAGAAAGCTCAGTAAGAACCCAGAGTTTTACAAAGACTATAATGCTTTCATGACAGACATAATTGACAAAGGTTATGCTAAAAAAGTGCCTTCAGAACCATTGGAATGCCCAAACGGAGTGTGGTATATTCCACATCACGGCATCTATCACCCGTGCGACAACAGAAGCAACCGATACAACTCTACAAAACTTTTACATGGACGATTGTTTAAAATCTGTAGCCTCTGAGGATGCAGCAATCAAACTATCCAAAAGTCTAATATCCATGTGCTCTAAAGGTGGATTTCACTTGACAAAGTGGGTGAGCAATAGCAGAGCGGTCCTGTTATCATTGCTAGAAAAGGAACGAACTAAAGAAGTCAAGGACTTCTTTGGATTTCAACAAAAGCAATCTGCCAATCGGAAGAGCTCTGGGAATTCAGTGGTGCACAGAAACAGATACATTCAGATTTGCTATAAATGTACAAGAAAGACCTCCTACAAGAAGAGGAATACTTTCAGTAGTGAGCTCCATATACGATCCTCTTGGTCTTGTAGTACCCTGTATCCTTCCAGCGAAACTCCTTCTAAGACAGCTGTGCAAAGACAAGTTGAGCTGGGATCAGAATATTCCAGAAAAACAAGCACAAAAATGGTTTGTGTGGCTAAAGGCCATAGAACAATTGTTGAGCTTCAGCGTGAGAAGATGTTTCAAGCCAGACAACTTTGGACCTACCATTGTCTGCTCGATTGCACCATTTCACCGACGCTAGTGAGAACGGCTATGGTACCTGCTACTCACAAATGAACGTGGAGAAAAACACTGTTCATTCGTAATGGGCAAATCCAGAGTTGCACCACTGAAACAGATAACAATACCTAGAATGGAGTTGACTGCAGCAGTTGTTGCAGCAAAAATGGACATAATGTTAAAACAAGAGCTTCAGCTGCAACTTGAAGACTTACATTTACATTTACATTTAGTCATTTAGCTGACGCTTTTATCCAAAGCGACTTACAAATGAGGAAAGGAAGCAACTTCGATTACAATAAGAGACAAAGACTCTATGTTTTGGACTGATAGCCTCACAGTACTGCAGTGCATTGAGAATGCAGCCTTACGTTTTAAAACGTTTGTTGCCAATAGGGTTTCCTTTATCAGAGAAGCTTCAGAGCCCTCACAGTGGAAATATGTTGGCACTTCATTAAACCCGGCGGATATGGCCTCCAGAGGGATCAAAGTGGAGAACTTCTTGAAAAAAGAAAGTTGGATTAAAGGTCCAGAATTCCTTTGCAAACATAAGAGTGAATGGCCAGTGTGACCAGACCAGGCAGGTAAAGTAGAGGTTGAACTGAAAAAGTCAGCTGTGGTAAATTGTCTTAGAGCTACAGGAAAAGGGAAACCTCTTGAGAAGCTGATCGAGTATTACTCAGAATGGTACAGACTAAAGAGAGCACTCACTTGGATGTTGCGGCTGAAGGAAATACTGCAGCACCTATCAAACAAGAGATGAGAACTACAAGCTGTCGTAAGTAAATCTGAAATTGATCCAAACAAACAGCAAGCTCATTTGCAAACTCAAATGTTCAAGCTGAAACAGACGCTGTCTAAAAAACCTCTTTCAGTTGAAGACATTGAACATGCTGAATTAAGTCTAATTCACTACAGCCAGAGACAGACATTTTCTGATGAGTTTAAGTCATTGCAAAGAAGCAACCAAAAGAGTTGCCAAATGCCAAATGTCAAAAGAAGTAGTCCTCTGTACAAACTGGACCCAGTAGTCCAAGATGGCATACTGCGAGTAGGTGGTCATTTGAATCAGTCTGCAATGCCAGAAACTGCCAAGCATCCAGCAATCCTTGATAAAAGGCAGCAAATAACTTCATTGATTCTGAAGGATATCCATGAAAACACAGGCCACAGTGGCAGAAATAAGATTCTTTCAAAACTTCGAAGTAAGTTTTGGGTTGCAGCTGCCAATTCAGCCATAAGAAAGCTGATTTCTAAATGCACCGTGTGTAGAAGTTTACATGCCAAAGTCAGCGATCAGAAAATGGCAGATCTACCAAGAGAACGTCTTTTGCCAGATAATCCTCCCTTTACCCATACAGGTGTGGATTATTTTGGTCCCTTCTCGATAAAAAGAGGACGCAGCTTGGTAAAGAGATATGGAAGGCTCTTTACATGTCTAACTATAAGAGCAGTTCATATTGAAGTGGCCAACAGCCTTGATACCTCATCGTGCATAAACGCCATACGACGTTTTATCTGCAGAAGGACAGGTGGCTACGATGCAATCAGACAACGGTACAAACTTCATTGGGGCTGAAAGACAGCTTAAAGAAGCTATCCAAGACTTAGATCAGTCCAAAATAGCTGAAGACCTTGTCCAAAAGGGAATTAAGTGGATTTTCAATACTCCAGCAGCATCCCATCAAGGTGAAGTATGGGAAAGACAAATACGCACAGTTCGAAAGGTTTTGAACTCAGTGTTAAATCAACAGGTTTTAGATGATGAAGGGCTTTACACTGTTTTGTGTGAGGTTGAAGCCATTATCAATGACCGACCGATTACTAAAGCATAGGATGACCCAAACGACTTGGAGCCTTTGACTCCAAATCATCTTTTGCTCATGAATAAACAACCAATCCTGCCACCAGGAGTGTTCGTGAAAGAGGACTGTTATTCATGCAGACGATGGTGACAAATTCAATATATGGTGGAGCTCTTCTGGTCTAGATGGATTAAGGAATACCTGCCGCTGCTGCAGGAACGACAAAAATGGCAGGAACTGAAAAGAAATTTCATACCTGCAGACATTGTTCTCATCGTAGATAATTCTGCCCCAAGAAATTCTTGGATTATGGGAAGAATTCTCAAGACCATACCCGATGCTTCTGGTATTGTCCGACGTGCCTGCGTTCAGATGAAAATTTGCCAATTGGTAAGACCAGTAACAAAACTCTGCTTATTTCAAGAAGCATCAGAAGGGTTGAGGAGTTTGCATAGAAACTGTAAATATAAATTCATAGAAAGTATGGCCTTTCCAAAAGGACTGTTTAAAGGAAAGAGAATTATTTTATGGCTCCATTCAAGTATTTGAATAAGATAATTGTTACGCTCTAGGCATTGACAATTAGGGGCCGGAGTATAAGAGCCATAAAGAACATGAAGTAATTTCTAATATTTTTTCTATAATATTATATTATTGGTATCAAGAATGACTGTTATTGTTATTTTATACAGTTTGCATATTCTGTAATATTTGTATTGCATACTTTTCATAGGTTGATTGCAGCCCCATACCTATACGTAAGCGTGCGTTGAACGAGAATAAGAAGGAAGGGGCTTGGTGTTAGACAGTCTTTTGACCGTTGTTTGAAACCATATTTAATTTGAAGCTTAAAGAAGTGTAAATAGTTTTTAAGTTTGATTTTTGATTTTTGTTGTATCCTGACAAACGAAAAGTAAACTTTTACACGACAAGTTTGTGGTTTACACGTCAAATCCTTTGTGCCGATCCCCTATGGAAATGGCGGAGAATCGAAAGAAGTAGATCGCCATTACACCTGAAGAGAGATGCACCCATGATCAGCTGACCTAAGCAGATTATTTGTCACTCTGATGAGAGCAGTCTCTGTACTATTGTAATGAAGTTTCAGAAACGTTAGGATCCATTTGAAGCACGTTTAATTAGAGTGGTCAACAGGCAGTGTTCAGCAACTGTAAACAAGTACAATGGAGACAAAGCAAAGAGTAATCTGTTAAACAGGCAATAATCAGGTTAGGCAGAAAACAATCAGCAAAACGGCAACAAATCCAAATCAAGGGTAGGCAGCAAACAATCGAAAAAATGAGAATAGTCCAAATCAAACTAGAAACAACAGGAAAAAATGCTCGGAATTGATGCACTAGGCAAATCAGACTTTGCAAAGAACAATGGTATGGAGTCCGGTTTATATGGATGTTGCTTAATGATGATCAGGTGTGGGAACAGGAAATGATCAGCACCAGGTGAGTTGACTCTTGGGAGTTGTATTCCATAATGTCTCTGGTTAGTATTCCGGGGGGATGGTTCCATCTGGTGGCGTGGTGGAGAAGAAGCTGGAGCCTCCACAGTAAAAGAGCCCCCACCCTGCGAGCGGCTCCTGATGTGAGGAGGAGGGTGGCGTCGGGGTCTACCACGGGGTCGAGGGGCCGGCTTCTCAGGGCGGCTCCGGTGGAGCTCCTCTGTCAACATGGGATCCAGGATGTTACCTGCGTTTACCCATGACCTTTCCTCTGGGCCATCCCCCTCCCAATCTGCTAGATACTGCAGCGTACCACCCCAATGCCTGGAGTCTAGAAGCTCTCGAACCCTATAAGCCTCCTTGCCGTCGACCATAATCGGGGGGATCCGTTCTCTGGGTGCTTCCTCAGTCTCTCCAACCGGGCCAGTTTTTTTAGACGGGAGACTGAATCGTAGATGTCGGGCGATAACCACACCCATTGACTGGAAGCGTAGGCAGGACCAGGTCTGCGGTGGATATTGGCTTGATTAGCCTGGCGAGTTTGTGCTCTATGCCAAACCTCTTTGCTACGTTGTAAACAATCATTTACTGAGGGTAATTCTGTGGGTTTTCCGGACCAGGCGAATAATGGGGGTTGAAATCTAATATGCATTTGAATGGGGTTAGACCAGTTGAGGGTTTGACCATGGAATTCTGCGCATACTCGGCCCGCATGAGGAATCTGCTCTAGTCGTTCTGACGTTTTTGACAGTAGGATCTCAGAAAATGAGTTATTTCTTGGTTCAGTCATTCTGTTTGTCCATTTGGTATCCAGATGTGAGACTAATATTGACATCAAGATTCTTAAAAAAGGCAGACCATACTCTAGACGTAAACTGTGGACCTCTATTAAACACAATGTCCTCGGGAAATCCATAAAACCTGAAAACGTAGTTACACAACAGTTCATCTTTCTCTAGAGAGGTGGGAAGTTTAGGTAATGAGACGACAAGCCTTGGAGAATCGGTCAATTATTGTTAATATGGTGGTATTTCCTTGTGAACTGGGTAAGTCAGTGATGAAATTGATTGCTATGTGGAACCAAGGACGTGGGGTGTAGGAAGTGGTTGCAGTAGACCAGCTGGGGGTTGCCTCTGTGTTTTGGAGCTCTGACAGACAGCACACTGGCCACCAATAGCGATTCTCGATTAATTGAATGGTGACCAGAGCTGGTTGTGTTAGAGGTTGTGATAGAGTTCATTAACTCTCTAATAATAACAGATATGATTTCAAAAATATATTAGTAAATTTTAAGATTAATATTTGCTAAGATTATTACTGCAACGAAGAGGCTGAGTCTTGCGGATCCATTTGGTGTATTTAATCGTGGTCAAAGGTCAAAACATCGGCAAACTGAGCGATACGGGTTAGAATAGGCAAATACATTGAATAGGCAGAAATCAGGGCTGGCAGCAAACAATCAGTACCAATATCCGAAATGGGAATAAAGGCAGGCAGCAAACAATCAAACAACAAGAAACAATCCAGGGGTCATACACAAAGTAAACAAATGCAATGGAAAACCGCTCAGTAATGTCGCTGTGCCAAAACAAGACTTCGTAATGAGTCATACAGAGAGGTGAGTTTAAATAGACTGACTGATGAGGTTCAGGTGTTCATCAGTCCCAGGTATGGGGCTTATGAGTAATGGAGTCTGAAACCGAATTAGTATTCTGGTAACGGTTCCCTATAGTGGCACAGAGGAGGCGGAGCGGAAGTCTCCTCCATAACAATTACTGTTACGGAGGCTGAATGGTAGTGTTTGTGATAAAGAACAAGATGAGCACAGGGAACTAAATGAGAAGCAATATTTAATTAAACAACACAAACACAAACCGTTAAGCAAAAAGACGACAACATGTGCAGGCAGCAGAGGTGAGTAAAACACAAAATACTAACAGGGTGAAACGAACAATCCAAATCCGAGCGTCATTGCGCTGACTGGAGAAGTGACCCTCTCTGCCGGAGAGCTGACTAATCACCGGAGCCGGGCTTCGTTACAATTACCTTCTGTAGAAGTGTTGGTAATTTTACTAAATGTTTACTAACATAGTCAACTAATGTTAACAAATGGTACTGTAAAGTATTACCAAAACATCTTTCCCATCACACTTAAAAAGTGTTAAATATTTTAAATTGGTTTTGCAGTCAAAATATTATAACTAAAATTACCAAAACATAACACATTCCCACACTTGTATAATTTTTTATAAAGTTTACTTCTAAAATCTGTTAAAACTAATAATAAAAGACTCACTGGAAACTTTTGACTGGAAGTGTAATTATTACCAGATTACGTACAAGTCCTAAATCCATAAGAAACAGGAGATGTTTTTTTTATTTTTTAAGAAGTTCCTCTGAACTTTGGCTATTAGTAGGCATTTCACCCTCTGTAAAGATGCATGTGTTTATCCTTGTTCAATGCAAAGTGCAAAATAACATCACACGGAAAAGTTCCCACACAAGCAGCATGATTACATCAAGTCAATGATGTTTAATGGGGCTTGAATGAGGCTGATTGCTATCCACACTTTTCTGCTGACTTCGCTGCCCTTGAACTGCTTTAAACTTTCTTTTTTTAGGTATGAATTTGAAATGAATAATTTCTGTTGAGTGTTTAAACTTGATTTCAGTAAGTCTTTATGAGAAACTCTCGTCAGGGCTGTAATCAGACATTTGTTGTGTAGCTCTCATCAGCCAAAATCTATGAGTCTTTCTGTATCTGCCAGAAGAGAAATCTATGTGTGACTATCACTAATGTTCAGTCACATTTATCTCAATATGATCTCATTAGAGTTCCTGCTTAAAGTGTGATAAACTGAAAGTATCTAAAACATCAAATCTCCTCTGACACGTGTGTATGTGTAATGAAGGGTCAGAAACATTCGCAGGAACCATTTGCAGTGGTTTAATAGTAAAATAACAAGATAAACTCAAGATATCAAAGTCCCAGACAAAAAGTAAGCAGTAAGTATTCGTAAACGTTAAGCAGGCAATGGTGAGGGCAGGCAGCAGACATTCAGAAACATTAAACGGGCAAAGATCAGGGCAGGCGGCAGACAATCAGAAACCATAAAACAGACAGGGGTCAAGGTAGGCGGCAAACTTTCAAAAACCAAACAAACAATCCGAAGTAAGCAGGCAGCAAGAATCAAAATCCAAACACGGTCCAGGTCAATACACAAGATAGCAAGTAAATGATGAAAACAGCTCAGAAATGTTACCCAGAGCAAACAAGACTTCGCACTGAATAACTGTTTTAGTTCAGTTTATATCTGCTTGGGGAAATGATGAACAGGTGCGTTTCAGGAAGTAATCAGATGAGTCAGGTGGCTTGTGGGAATTGTAGTCCAAGGTGTAATGGTCAGTATTCCGGAGATGGCTCCCTCTGCTGCCGCGGTGGTGAGGGAGCTGGAGCCTCCACCGTAACAGTATGAATCCTTGCAGGTCCATTGATATTACATTCATGGAATGTTGTTTTTGTATTTATAAAAAATTATGTTAAATAAACACCATCCTATTTATTTAACATAGTTAATACATTCATTAATACATTCATTGAGCTATAATGATAATTACATATAAACAAACAAAATTTTATTAATTACATCTAGATGTTATCTAAAAATAAATAAGCCAGTAAAACGATCTTAAAGAGGATCCATAAAGATTATAACTAAAGTTTTTTGTGTACAGAAAGATTTACACTTTAGATCCTCTCAACAGGTTGATGATCTTTAAGAATCAAAAATGTACATGTATAGTTTACATACAAATACCCCCGAGATTGATCATTTATATATTCATTTTTTCAGACTTTTGTGTTTTGTAGTGTTTAGTTCATAGCAGTAGCTTATAGTCCATATGAGAAGATATATTATTCGGCTGAACAGCAGGTTTAGTTGTTGAAGCTCTCTAATGATGGATCAGAACTAATTAATGGATCGCAAAATGTGTACACCCTTTGCATACACCCTCCTCGCCCCACACGCTTACTCATGCCACAACCCACAACAAGCAATCTCAAACACATGCTAAAACATTGACAGAAACATTTCAGGAAGGTATTTCAGGAAGTGATTTATCTAGACTCAGACATTCTCTTGTTTAATGCCCATATTTAGGAATGCAAGAATATTCTTCTGAAACCTGAAACTTTCTTATATTTATGTAAACAGCAACCTGTTTAGTCTCATGACAATATAGTACACACCCAAGGAAGCACAGCTGTGTATATAAATACAATAAATGCTGCATTGAGAGCAGATGGTAAGTAGAACATGTAATCTCAAGCAGAACAAGATTCTGTAGTAAGAAACACAAATTATGTGACAGTGACTGCATTTACATGGACAGTAGTAAAAATCAAATCAAATTATTGACTTTATTCTGAATAAGACAATTTTCTGATTAAGGCATTTACATTAAATGCTTTTAAAATATTCCTTTCATGTTTCATGAAACGTATGTCCCTGAGCTTTCCTGTAGCTCAGTGGTTAGAGCATGGTATTAACAATGCCAAGGTCATGGGTTCAATCCCAGGGATTGCACATACTCAGAAACAATGTATAGTATAATGCAATATAAGTCGCTTTGGATAAAAGCGTCTGCCAAATGCATAAATGTAAATGTCCCTATGCCATGCCATCCAACATTCTCTCCAGAATTTAATTTATCAACATACAGTTCATCAGTGTTATATCATATAGTTTTGGGTGTTTCATTTTTAATTTTATGAAAGTGCAGTTAATTATTTGTCAGGCTATATGTGCAAATAGACAATGGTGGATAGAAATTCTCCAGCAACAGTTCTCCTTAGTTTTATTCAGCAACAAACCTCTGTCGTGTGTGTATGTGTCCTGTCACAAAATGCAGCAAAAACTCCCCCACAACAATAATAGTGTGGTTAAGCTGTGTACATGTACAATGCACTTCCATAATGCGACAAAAATAGGAATATTCCATGTCTTAATTCGATTTGTGTTTCAAGTATGCCTTTAGTTGAAATAACAAACAGAAATCGTATCGCATGGTAGTTTCTTATAGTAGTTTCTCAGATTATTGTCTTAATCGGGTTAATATCAGAATATTGTTGTCTATGTAAACATAGTTAGTGACCTTTAAAACACATATAAACAGCCTCCTGTTGTAACGAAGACTCAGAGGCATGCAGATCCATCTGCAGTAGTTTTTCAGGTGTAGTAAAAAAACGATAAAAAAAAACGATCGCAAACGGTACACAGAGCAATGGAGACAAAACAGAGCAGTAACGAGAGAACAGGCAAAGGTCTAGGCAGGCAGATAACAATCGTAAACATAAACACAGTTCAAGAATAGATAAATAAATGCTCAGAGATGATATCCGGGGGAAAATCAAGACTTTGCACTGAATGAATGAACTCGTGGGGTTTAAATAGAGCGCTAAATGGGAAACATTGACCATCTGGAAGTAATCAGTCCCAGGTATGAGACATTGTGGGAGATTGTTAGAATTCTGGAGAGGGTTCCCTTTGATGGTGTGGAGAGGGAGGAGCGGGAGTCTCCTCCGTAACAGAGCACCCCCCATCTGCGAGCGGCTCCTGACACGAGGAGGGAAGTGGCTCCGGGGTGTTCTACAAGGTAGGGTGAGAATTGTGGCATTAGGTCAGAGAAATCTACTGTAGTCAGACTGCAGAAGGTTACCTTATTCTCTTTATCTGTACTCTCTGGGATTGATTCCTCAGGGCCATCAGCCCAGGTACTGGGATCTTGCCACAAACAATGCGGTCCTCTATTTCACTGACTTGGCACTGCTAGTTGCTGAAGTGTTTTGCCATGGATAATGTCATCTGCAGGATTGTGCTCAGACTTCACAAAACACCATGCTTGAGGAGAGGTCAACTTCTGGATTTCTGCGATCCGTGTGCCCACGAACAGTTTATATCTACATGAATTTGACCGGATTCAAAACTGCCTTTGAGTGTCATCCTTTGAATGTTTAAGGTGAGTTCCTTTTTAAGAACTCGTGCCAGTTGAGCTCCACTAAGAGTGGCACAAAGTTCTAGCCTGGGTACAGATAACTGCAGTTTTGGTGCCACCCTTGATCTTGCTGTGCAACCTCGACTTGGCCCTGAAGACTTTGTGTTCTCAGGTATGCCACCGACCTATAAGTTTGATTTGAAACATCACAAAATATGTGGATGTCTCTTATGGAGGCCTTAGAATCTAATTCTGTGCTAGTGTAGCACCATGGAATAGCAATATCGTTTATGTACTGCAGTTCCCCTTCCCATTCATGCCAGGCTTGCGAGAGTTCACTTGGTAGCAATGGGTCGTCCCATTCACGAGTTTTATCCCAAAGCCTTTGAATCAGTACCTTAGCTCTTGTTGTGTAGGGGATAACATTGCTCAGTGGATTGTACTGACTAGCTAATACCTGATACACATACCTTATTGTGGGCACTTGTGGCTCCCTTTGTCGAGTTTTGTAACCAAGGGTGTCTGCTTGGCAAATCCAACGAAGACCCAAGGTAGACTCAGAGACATCCTATTGCTTTCCCGAAAGGCAAAGCTCATTTTTCTCTGACCTGGCTTCTGATTCCTAATGATGATGGCGGCGCGTGCACACGCTGCGGCTTCTCTCTCTCCTGACAAAATTGTGTTTTTCGTGTTTTTCGTACTGTAAGTCACAGTGTTTTTGTACGTCTTCGTCGCGTTTACTTGTCTTTAAGCGTGCGTATAGCCATACATTTCTGCTCGACATCGGCAGAAACAAACTTTTAAAGTTAAACTACGCAGACACCGAAGAGCTGAAAGATGCGGGTCTGCTCCGGAGACCCACTCAATCACCGACCCCCACTCCTGCACCTCGCTCACAATGGAAGCGCTTCAAGCGGTGTGAGAGGAAGCAGAAGAGGGGTAAGCATGGAGGCATCCGAGCTAGGCTAGCGGCTAGCCCACACAAACCCGCTATCCCCTTCATCGTTCTGGCAAATGTGCGCTCATTAGACATCAAACTGGACTACATCCATTTACTACGTTCATCTCAGAGGAATGTGAAGGACTGTTGTGTTTTTGTGTTCACGGAAACATGGCTCAACGACAGTGTCCCGGACCATGCCATTCAGCTCGACCAGCTTACATGCTACCGTGCCGACAGAGTCTTCGTCGCGGGAGGTAAGACCCGTGGTGGTGGACTTTGTGTTTACATCAATGACGCCTGGTGCCGCGATGCTGTTGCAGTCTGCAAATACTGCTCACCACTAATGGAATTTATGGTTATAAAGTGCCGGCCGTTCTATCTACCGAGGGAATATACAGCTCTACTGCTGTTTGCTGTGTACATCCCTCCCACCTCCAACAACAACTA
>JAZGTJ010015106.1:0-13406 GCA_036877575.1 Botia almorhae
GAGTAAACGGTTTTAGTAAGAATTCCTTTATTACTCACCTTGCCATCTACTGATTTAGTCTGCAAGGCAGCTGAATACAGAAGGCAGCAGTTATGGCTGCAGAAGACCAGACTGCCCTCAGCTTCTCTACAGCCCTGTAAAAAGAACATTTGTAAAGCAAGTACACCCTGGCCAGATGTTGCAAAAATAGAGGGGAATGGGGCATGTCATTTCCCATATATGCCCCATATTATCATTAGATTACAGGACCTTATAGCAAGAGATCAAAGCTTGCATATGTCTCAAACCTTCTGTTGATGCCATAAGGAATTATTACATTTGCATACTATTAAAGGGAGTGGAGTACGGGCAGGAGACGGCCACGATTTAAATGACCTCAAATGGGCTTAACTGTTTTTGAACTTGGGCATCAAATTGTGCTCCTTTAGGTAATGTCAGTTACCCTGATGATTGCAGCAGGCTGAATTTTCACTTCCTATCGGAAGGACATCCACTTGACCAACACCAGTATGTATGTAAATACCTTGGACTTTTATGTGAGGTCTAATGTTTTCACAGAATTTTCATGATGCTCTACAATTAAGCTATAAATAGTGAACATGCATGCATAAGGGAAAAGAGTTTGTGGCATTTCTGATCTAGGGTCATCAATCAATTTTGTGTTTTATACCTGTTTATTTACTGGCAGGTCTTTGGTACATTTGCGGACCCCATTTCCAAGAACCACCACCTTGCAATAGGAGCACCAATGTGGTTTAGGCCCTGGGCTGTTTCCACCTATTTGATAGTCTGATCTGACCACAACAGAACCTGTAATAAATAAAACATTTAAATTTAACTGAAGCAGTTATCTGAGGAGACTATGAATGAGGGATTTCTAACCCAACAAAGGTTATACATGTCTAAAAGGATACATTAAAATAAAGCCACAATGATTAACTAAGTTGTTACGGATTTATGTATAAGCAGTTATGGATAGTTTCTGTTTGGTCTAGATAATGATTGTTTAATGACTATCATTAACAAATTTAACAAATGGAAAATGGTCACACCTTAAGGTCTGTCAGTGCATGCCTTGTTTTCTGTCTACTTACCCTCGCTAAATGTTTGGTGGTGTACTTGGCCAACCGGTGGCCTCAGGAGCCTCATGGCAGGTTGCTGGTGGAACAGGGCAGCTTGAGGAGGAACCTTAACTCCTGTCAGCATGTCTATTGAACTGCGTTGCTCTAATCCTGGAGAACGAATCACCTCGTAGCTGCCCGGGACGGACACACAGAGCATATTTGCCAGTGATGACACCACTCCATGAATATTCTGGAACAAAAGCAGATACATAAACAGAGCTGGGATCTATTCATTCTAGCCCTTAACAAGCCATTACTGCTATGGAACTAATAAAACAATTCCAGGCACTCACCTGTGCAGCTACTGGATTTAGAGTAATGGCTACAGACATAATATCTGTTCTTGAGCAGGTGGAAAGCTCTTCCAATTGCAAACCAAAGAAATTACATGGTGGCTCTGCCTTTACCTCCCACTGCCTGACTTCAGAGCCTAGAGAGAAAACACACAAGTTAACCATTATATAGATTCTTGGTTAGTTGATCTAAACATTAGTTTGAAACCTACTGAGCTGCTTACCATTGTCATACTTGAAAATCATGCAACACATGATAACACAATATAACTTTGTAATAAACATTACATCAAAGAATTTATTCCACAAAATCAACACAATTTACACCTACATTCATTCTTTGTGCTACTAAGTGCAGAGAATCCACTTTCTTTTACAAAAAGCCAACTGTAAAAAAAATTATTTTGGTGTAGTTATTTGTAAATGTCGAACTTCCACTCACACTTGACCGCACAAGATAAATTGACTGACTAGTTTTGGAACCACTGCTCTGCAGTATATATGGAGCACTTTACATTAAGCACACAAGGTAGCCTCTTGCTAGGCTAATAACGTTACACTTAGAGTACAAAACAAGAGTACAAATACTCAACACAACACCAAAAAAAAAATTAATTAGTCAAAGAATTATTATCTTTAGAGGCAACATAATAAATGCCCATCTGTTTAATAAAGCCTTAAAAATGTCTTCTCAGTGGATGGTTCACTAGATTATGGAAAAGGCACACTGTTATTTTAAATTACCTTTACCACAGGCATTGGGCAGCATGGGGATGACTGGGGAAGCAGCAGGAGATGGCGGCTCATCTTTAACTCTAGAGAGATCTGGATAACGGCTGATCTCTGTGCCAACTACACTTTCAGGAGAGGACGCTGGGACAAAGCTGTCAGGAGTGTCCCTGTTCTCACAATGTTCCTGACTCCTTTAAAAAAACACACAAAATCATTTTAATTGGACTGATATAAAACAAAGTGTTGTGAATAATAATGGGTAGTCACATGGGTAGTCACATGCATATTGCAGACAATAAAAATATAAAAAAATGGCTGAAATTTTAATCAGACTGGATTGGTTCCTAACATTAAATCTTATTCAGAGCTCTGTCTAAGGTGGTTACTGTCTTCTAGAAATTTGTGTGCACAATTGTATTTAACGTACACAATGTTACATCTAATTATATCTAATGTTACATCTATATATAATAGAAGAAACAGTATCTAGTTGTTTCACATGCTGTTCAGCCAGCCCCCCCCCTCCTGGGAAAGTGGCCAGCTCTTGGCCAGAATAAGCTATGTGGACCAGAGTTTTTGCAGGTAGCCAGACATTTGGATGAATGAGAAAGAACAGCTGGTAAAAAGCACACCGAAGTTCCTCCTGGTTGTTGTGAGGTGGAGTCGGTAAGGAAGCAGGGACATCAACAGTCTTAGGGCCCTGAGTGATGGTGTGACCCAGCAGGTCATCTTCAACTTTAAATGGAGCAGTGAGCTGCTTTTGACCCAAGCTTTTAGAAACTGACAAACAGTCACAAACAAATTATAGTCATAACAGAGTACATTTTAACCCTGTTTATTTTATGATACATTCTAATATGCATTTTTAATTAGTTTAGTAATTATTTTTATAAATACGTTTCTTTTATAAAAAAAGTTATATTTAAGGGTAAGGGGAAAAATTAATCCGTAGTCATAATAATTAGCCACATATAAAATAACAGCTAGGTTATTTTTTTATTTATTATTTGATTTATAATTTATATTTATGAATAGATAGCTAGGTATTACATATCTATAATACAGATTTGTAAAATATATTACAGCTGCTCCTAGCATGCAGCATACAATACAGGTCTTGTTAAAATAATACTAATGTTGATAACTTACTGGTATTTCACAGTTGGGTACTGTGTGGTTTGGGTTTATGGACACATCGAGACACATTTTCAATATAAAATTCTATTCCAATTCTATATATTTTGAAATATCAATTTACATTCACACTATAAATGATCCTTTGTGTATCATGCTCACCCATAACTTCAACCTTCCTGGACAGTTCTGTAGCAAAGCCATTTACCAACACCTGTCTTGCCACAGGGGGCGGTGTGGGAGGCAGTGAAGCAGGTGGTGTTGGGGGATTGCTGAGATTGTTCTGCTACAAGGTCAAACAAACACAAAGAAAAACCTCAAAGAAACGATCAAACTTTATTTTCTGCAAAAGATGCAGTGAAGGTGCACCACATCTACACCTTCAAGCTCAGAGGGGATGGATTCACAGGCCAAACCTTATATATGAGCTGCGAGTAGTAATCAGACACCCCATCCAATGATGCATTTCCGAAAGATCCAGACAGCCTGTTTTCTCCATCCAGCTGCCCACTGCCATATGGGGTGAAGTGTTCAAAATTTACCCCGATCATGGGCTCCATCAAAGGAAGCATGGAGAGCTGTTGCAGGAATGGGTTAAGTACACTTGGCTTGAGTCGAACTTAACACTGGTAAAGTAATATCATTTTCTACTCATCAAGCATGGACAATGTGATTCTGTTAAGAATGCTAAATACAGTAAAGTCTCCACTGTACTACTACAAATGAGTTAGATTGACCTGTTTCAGCTGCGTCATTACTATATCTGTGTTGCTGTACATTGCCTGCCTCCCTTCATCTTCCTTCTTCCTTTTTCTCCAGCGTGTTGGAGGTTTCTCAGCTCCACACTTAGGTGTCCTTTTGTTGCGCTGTTTTCTCTTGCATTGCTCTGGCAGAGATGCCTTAAGATCAGCATCTCCTGTCAAGCGACTGTTTGTACCACTCTGTAGATAATAAACATCTCTTTCAGTTCCCATAACAGCACACAGAACTGGAATAACGAATAAACATGTGTTAAGATGGCTAAGGCTACAGGATTTTCAGGCTGATTTATTCCCTATTTTACCCTCCTAAGAAACAAAAAAAATATTGTCAAGGATCTTGCATGGCTCGGGTTATCTTGGGGTGTGAGGCATTTTTATCAAATCTTAAATCGAAATCTTAAATCTGCTTGAAGAAACATCAGGGCCATGCCGATCTTATAAAAAAAAATTATATTTAGTATCTGAAATACCAAATATGATGATTATGTTAGTGCTTTCACAAAAGCAAGTGAGAGACAAATCTACAAGGAGACAGAATTAGTGAATGAGAAAACTGTTCAAAAAATGATTGTGAAACAACCTGTTGTATGGGTCCGTTGAACATTAAAATACCAAAAAACAGTAAAAGAAAAACAGGAGGAATAAACAGTGAGTTTAAAAATACAGTCTCAGTGTAAAAACTCATCAGTGTTATAAAACATACTGTACATTATGCTAAGTCTTACCAAAGATTCTGTACTGTCCAGTCTTACGGCACTTTTGTTGTCAACTGTACCCTCATCTTCTGATTGTATGCTCTCATTAGACATCTGATGGGTAAGAGGTGTTAAAGAAGGAGAAGGGGTGCTCTTGTTCTTTAAAAGGTGTCTAAGTAACTCATTTCCAGTGTCTTCAGTCTGGGGTATTGGAATGGGGGAAATCACCTTATTGCTCTCTTCCGTCATTACAATACCAGCTTTTCCTGCACTCTGGCTGAGCACTGGCTCTGCTTCCCTCTTCTGGCACTCATTGGCTGTTACCTTTTCCAATTTGATCTCATGGAGGAAACCTCTCTCTGCCTCAGAACCCATGGTTGACTGCTGTTGCAGCTGAAAGCCTCCAGAGAGTTGGTTTTCTTGCTCTACGGATGACGGAAGGCTGGAAACAGAGCCTATGGGCTTGAAAAAATCTGATGAGTCCTGGTCCCCCAAGATGGTAGCACTGCATGTTGGGGTAGATGACGTGTCAGATGCGCACGGTGTAAGTGGGGCAGTGAGGTCAGAGTGAGGTGTGGATGGAGTTTTTATAGAATCTACATCATCGTCCCTTTTCTTTTTTTGGTTCTGTTTCTTTTTGCCTTTCTCCTCAGGAATGATATTGGAGTAAAGTTGGATGAGTGACTGTCCTGAGCCTGGGAAATTAAGTGGTAATGGGTTTGTAAAATCCATGCCAAATGAGAAGGCTTTACCTCCACCAAGCGGCGGTATTGCAGGCCCTCCAAACCCAGGTGGCCGAGACTGACCTGGTGAAGAACCACGCATCATAGGGTTTTTAGGCTGAAAATGTTGGCCCATATCTGGACCAAAGGAGCCATTGCCGGGCATAGGTCTGTGGTCTCCACCATGTCGAAAGGCAGGACTTAGACCCACAAAGTCTAATGGCATGTTTGTTTGCTGGAGGAACACTGGGCCCATGTTTTGTTGTTGCTGTTGAGGCCAGGATGTCTGAATAAATTCTTGTGACAGGTCGGAATCACAAAAGGGCCCCACATCCCCACTGCTGTCAGGTCCAATTCTCAAACCCTGCTGCTCCAGCTCTAGCCTCTGCATGACCCTTTGCCTCTCAACCTCCTGCATAAGCTGAACCTGTTGCTTTTCTTGCTGTTCTCTAAGGCGCTCCCGACGCTCCCGCTCCTGGAAACCCTCGCTGAATGGATTATTATCATCAAACTTCACATTAGGGGCACCACCACTGGGTCCTGCACCATTAGCTCCAGCTACAATCTCAGACTGCCCAGATTTACCTCCTGGAGCCATTGTGCAATGCTGCACCTGGAGAGGCTGTGTGGACAATGGCAATTGAGGAGGCATGTGAGGTTGCATCCTGGGTCCATCTATTGGTCCAGGAGCACCTGGGTGCCAGCCTGGCATGTTAGGCGTGCATAAAGGTTTCGTCTGTCCAAGGTGGGGTTGTTGGATGGGCATCATTGCACCCACTATAGGCTGGCTGATAGGAGATCCACTAGGTATAATTCCAGGGGCCTGTCCTTGCATTCCTGGCATGGCCTGCAATGGACCCATAACACTAGAATGGAAACGCTGTTGCTGCTTAACACGATATTCCTCAATGAGCTCAGCGTGCTCCTTCTGTTGCTTCCGTATCTGCAGAAGAATTAAATAAATGTAAATGAAAACCAGACAATTCTAATTTAGGCTAGACATTTCTTTTAGTTGTATGTGGTAGCTGCATTACCTGTTCCAGCTGCTTTTGAACCACTGTTTGCTGTTCAGTCACATGTTTCAGCTGTTTGGCATCCTCCTCTGGGAACTCCCGTCCTGCTTTTTTTGCTGTGCGCTGTTTTGCTGAAAGGGCCTTTTTAGCTTTCCTGTGGGCCCCAATCTGGTCCTCTAGAAACTTCTGCTGCATTTGTAGAAGCTGTTGAGTTTCCCGAAGCCACCCCTCATACTGTTTTCTCTGTGAATCGTCTGGAGGATTAAAAAGGTGTGGGTTATGTAAGATGTTAGGTTTTAACAGACTTGCTGTAAAATTGTAAAATTACATTTGCTGGTAAACAGCTCAATAATACTTACTGACAAAGTTAGGGGGATTGGGCCTCACAATCTGTGGTGGCAACTTCTCACCCTAAAAGGAAATTATTTATGTTTTAGGACAGCTTTATTACAAAAAGATAATAAGACTACATAAACCCGAGGACATACCAATCCAAAATTTTGAGAGAAATCAGATGGATCTGGGCCATGTGTACCAGGAGGCTGTTGCATTCTGTCAAAAAGTAAAGAAAGGCAAATAACACAAGGACTGAACCACTGACCATAAATTCATCTGAACTGGTAGCGTTTACGAAAAACTAGGACAGTAAAGGAAAATAAACAGCTGTTACATGAAAGTAATAATTACTCAGGAGAGTCAATTAATATAGCTTACCTGTTCATAACCATAGGTGTCATGCTCATACTGTTCTGCACCATGACTTTGTTGATTCCCTTTAGAGCCACTATCTTTGCCTTCATGATTGGGTCAGTAATGGCATCAAAATCTTGAAAACAAAAAATATGAATCAGAAACATTACAGGTACAGGTTGTGGTGCTTAAGATTACTTAACATCAAGTTTGATCAAGATCATGGATAGATAAACAGATCTAAAATCCAATCATTTGTACCTATATACAATAAAATGTTTTTAGAGGAAGAAGAAACTTTACAGGTAGAATGAATGTAAAACATGTAAGGTTCACCATTTCTATTGCACATGTTAAACAACATTAACGATTAGTAACATAAAAGATTATTCTTACCAATGTTAGGAATAAAAGGGTCACTAGACCGTTGTCGAATCATGGCCTGCATCTGCCTTTGTTGTTGTTGCTCCTGTCTCTCTTGATCTAGCAGATCTTGCAGAAGGAGTGGCTGTTCATCTAAAAGAAGAGGCCTGTTTTGTTGACTCTGGTTGACTTGGGAACCTTGTTGCCCGGCAGCCGCAGAAGTGAACATACTCTTTTGAGCTGGGTTTATAGGAGTGGAAACAGGCTGCTGACCACTAACCATGGGAAAGTTCAAGTCCATTTGTTGGCCTTGTGAAGATCCAAACCCTTGAGGAGGAACCTGCTGGTTTCTAGCCTGCATCATATTTGGGTTACTTAACAGCATACCTTGGGTTACAGATGGGTCAACCCTGTGCACCATTGTTGCTCCAGGGTTTATGTCATGATCTTGAGATTGTCCTTGCAACATCACTATACCCATGTTTGACTGGATGCTTGGTCCATGATTGGTCTGAGCAGTAGGGTCACCTGGTAGAGGAGAATCTATAGATCCGTCCCTTGTCTCCTTTATTAACATGCTGGACAGCATTGGGACAGAATCATGGTGTGCACCAGAATAGAACCCCTTAGAAAGGTCAGAGACATCATTTTGACCACCTTTACTATTTATACGTTGAGGCTCATCCATAGAGGTTGCAATAAGAGAAGGCTCCTGGTTAGGAATTAGATCTTGATAACCCTTGGTTTTAATAGTTCTGTCAGGTGAAAAATTATCAAGATACTCTTTTGATAGATCCTTTTCTAGTTTTACATTGCTAGGACCCTGTACACTTACCTTCAATTTAGGTTGAGCTGATGACATACCTCCACATCTAGTACTACTTTTCTTAGACAAAACCTTCTGAATATCTGAAGTTTCCCCGTGGTCATCTTCTATAGGATCACTCAGATCCAGCTCCTCATTAAACATATCTTTTTTGTCCTCAAGGTTCAGCTCAGGATCTGCATAAGCAATAAGATCAAACTTCCCAGATTCCAGGAGATCATCAAGAGGTAGGTCATTTGATTCCAGGTCTAAAACCTTGCCCTCATCTGCATCAAGGTTCAGGTTGTCCAGGTCTTCATCAACCAAGTCTTTGACCTCAACATCATCAAAGTCCTTCACAGCAGAATCATCTGTCTCTTGCTTTTCCTCAATCCCATCACTGCAGGGCAATGTTATTTCCTCCACTGGCCCAGAGGCTGTTACAGGGAGTAGTACAGACTGAGAGGGAGAAACTAAATCACTACTAACTAAACGGCTAAGTGGTGCTGCTAATGGAATCTGTAGTTGTGCGGTTTTCACTAAGGTATTTGTCTGGTGATGTCGATTCTCCATTCTGGCTGATGTCTGCAACTGACTGATTGATCCTTGATGAGGATGACCCAATATTGGACCAATAATTCTGAGACCTTGATTTCCAGTAAAGGCCATATTTTGGCCTCCAATTAACCCATGAGGGTGTCTCTGAGAATGACTATGTTCCAATGCATTTGGTTGCCCAAAAGGTAGTCTGACTCTGTTTTCTGGAGCTCTGTGACGGAGCTCAATGAATGGTTGGCCCATTACATTGTGTTGCTGCATTTGAGGACCGTGTGGTGTAAAATGCTGAGGAAGACCTATTTGATGATTGTTGCCCATTGACCTTACAAGATCTACTGACAAATGTCTTCTCATATGTGGTGGTACAGTGTCAATTATCGGTCCACCTTGCATCTTGTGAGGGGGCCTGAAAAACTGGTCTTGGCTTGGAGGACCAGGATGGAATCCAAACCTAGTAGAAGTTTTGAGAGAGCTTTAATATGAAATGTGTACCTGTTTTAAAACACAGTAAATGAGAAGGTGAAAAAAGTTACCTTGGTCCTTGGGGCCTCATTCCAATGTTGTTCAAATCCCCAGGGAATTGTAGTTGGGAGCACTGGGGTTCATCAGACAAGGGTGCTTGTTGATCACCAAGGAAAGTTCCAGGAAATCTTTGTCCTGTCTGCACTGGTAAAGCTCTCAGAGCGCCTGGATATGGAGGTGGGGGTCTACCAAAAATATCATTTTGAGGACCAGAATCATCCTGTGACCACTGCTGTGAAGTACCAGGTGCAGTTGTAGCAGCTGCCTCCTGGAGTCCCTTTTCCTGTCTAATGACACTTTTCTCCTTCTGCTGTTTGAGAATCAACTGCCGAAGTCTTTGGCGCTAAAAAGAGCAATAACAGTATACAATCAGTAACATTTCAATGAAAGACAGAAATTAGACCAAAAAAGGGCAATGCTCAGTAGTTTTTTATAAATTTAAAATAACCATTCAGACCTGTTTAATTTTCTCTTCAGTATGTCCAAGAGGTGGCTGCATTATGTTTTGTGACTTTGATGTGTTTGAAGGAACATCATGTGACAATCTTTCCTTTGTTTGTGAGCATGAGGTTAATGGTGCTTGTTCAAACGGATCATGAATAGATGATTGGTTAGGGTTTGCCTGTGACAGAGAGAAACCTTCATCTGAAATCCCATGATGTTTTGGGGTTTGAGAACCAGGGGCAGATGGACGAGCAAATATATTCTGCATTCTGCTTTGTATTTGATGACCAAATGGGTCTGTTTGATGTGGGGGCATGAGGTTTGCATTGGGGTTTGGTCTGGGAAAGACATCTGGGCCAGTCCCTGGATGTGGAGTTACAGGGGGTTGGGAATATGGGTCATTAGGAATAGGCCTTGGTGTTCCTGGTGACTGATCATAAGGATCCTTTTTGATTGGCCTAGGAGTTCCAGGAGGCTGCAAGTAGGGGTCTGGGGTTCTCTGACTACCCGGGGATTTAGGGCATCTCTCTCTGGGAGAAGGCCTTGGTGTACCTGGCATTTGTGTATATGGATCAATTTTATAAGATGGAGATTGACTGCGACTGTTAGACTGGTTAACTGCTGCAGTTCTAGGCGTTGATGGTGGCACTGTATATGGATCAGAGTGTGGTCTTGGGGTACCAGGCATCTGGGCATATGGATCATTTGGTTGAGAAGTACCAGGTGGCTGAGCATATGGATCAGACATCTGCTGTGGGTAATCTGGTCTAGATGTAGATAGTGCTTGTGAATATGGATTCCACCGAAGACGCCTGCTCATGGGTAATGGCTGGGCAAAAGGACTCCCTTGTGTTGGACACATCATTCTGCCCTCATTACCAAAACCATCTACCTTTGATGGATGAGGTGTGGGAGGCTGATGTTCATAATGGTCAGACTGCTGAACTTGAGAAAAAGTTTCAGATGACGCTTCTCTCAAACCATGCTGTGCTGAGTTGAATGAGTCTTGCTGTGACTGGGAAGGAGGCATGGGTGTTTTGAACACTGGCACAGATCCAGACTCATTACTTCCCGGAATAGGTGTTAATAGTGGCCTTGAGTAGGGATCAGACAGGACCATTCGGCTATAGGCCATGCGCCGATATGCTTCAGATCTTTGGGCTGGTGTGACATCATTGACCAAGTTTCTTCCTTGTTGCTGTTGATGTTGCTCTAATGCTGGTCCAGGTCTGGGTAGACCCATAGGTTTCACAAATGGGTCTGATGGTTGTGGTGTGTCTGGAGGCTTTGCATGTGGGTCAGTGCTGGTGGATGTTGGAGACCCAAAAGATTTATGGGCTGATGAGGGGCGACTCTGTTCTTGCATGTCAGACACAGAACCTTTGCAAGGTGTGTTAGATGGTGGTGGCCGGGGGGTTCCCACCATTTTGCCATATGGATCCCAAGGAGAAGAGGGACATGAATTAGATGACTCGGGTGAAAACATTTGAGGTGACTGAGGCTGAGATGAGGGCCCCTGAGCAAACTGGGCATCCTGGGTAGGGGTCTTTGCTGTGGATAAAGGGGGTGGAAGTTGTGGACGCACAAAAACATCATCTGTTGATGCACATGATGTTGGTGTTCCAGCTGTTTGGGCCCTTGCAAAGTCATCCTTGGGGTTTAATTCTTGTAAAGGAGAAGCATTACCTCCACTGCTGGTCTGAGTTTTCCTTGGACTTTGACTGTCATTGTTAAGAGTGTCTCCAACTGACGGCCCACTGAATTGCTGTTGTTGCTGCTGCTTTTGAAGTTGCTGTTGCTCATTTTTTACCTGTTCTAACTTTTGAGTGGCTTCAATCTTGGCTTGTTGTTTGCTCTTTTGTCTCATTTGCTGCCATTGAAACAAAAAAGCAGGAAAAAGAGTTAATAAAACCTTTTTACCTAAAGGTTTATGCATATGCATGTTGCACAAATGTCAAAATGTAAGAATTAGTCTTCAGCTGTCTGAAACAGCTGTTTCATAATGGTACTAGGTTTGTATAAATTTTCACGTCTGAGATGCAAAACATGTACGCCCAGGAATACTGGATTTCATTTTGAAAAAGTAACAAAACTAGAGCAGATGCTGATCATATTCCATTGAATTCACCTCCTCTAATGAAGGCCTAGATTCAACTGACTTCATTCAACTAAACTTCATGTAGTTTTTAGTCAGTATGCCGCATATGTTGATTGAATGTCTAACATGATTAAAGATTGTATTGTGCTGATGAACCCATTTTCCTTTTTATGATCAAAGTCAAAGCCTTGATCAATAATTGAGAAACCCACTCTCACAGTCTAACATATTCTATGGAACTGTCCCCAGGGCTGTCACAATCACCTGTCTCAACTTCCACTCTTGCTCATGCTCTGACTCCTTGTGCCTGAGTGGGTCCTTGAAGATCAGCTCTGTGTCCATGGGAATGCTGAGATCAAAGGGATCGGCTGGCTGCTGCTGTTGCTGTCTTTTCATCGTATCGTTAGACAGTTGAACTTTATTTATACGAAGGGCAGCTCGGTTATCTCTCGCCTTTTGCTAACAGGGTAAAGTCAAAACTTTCTCTTAAAAATATATATTTAGAAAACATACTCAGAAATATATCCAGCAATATGTTGCCTGTTAAAAAAAATCTTACCACATACGGTGCTCTTTCTTGAGAGCAAGCTTTCCTCCATAACTTAGCAATTTGCTTGACTCTAGTTCCCCAATCTGTAAAAAAAAGCTAGATGATTGGTATGCTTCTGTATGCTTCACATTTGCATTCTTTTTGAGATCTTTGAGGACTATCCATTCACCTGGAAACTCATCTCGAAGGTTTGGGAAATTCACATTGGTGTAAAGGACAGGAGCCACAGTGGCCATTTCACCCAGTGTTTCCTCTTTTTCCCATTTTAGCGTGCTCCTTTGAGCATTGGACATCATGTCAGTCTCAGATCCAGGCACAGGAACAGAAGCAGTCCAGGGACCCATCACATCACCCACCATCTGACTGAATTTCTTCTCCCTGCAGTGGGACCTCAAATTAGTTAAGTTCACGGCTCAAGCTACTGGACCAATTTTATTTTACTGAAACAAAAGAAAAAACATAAATGCAAAAATGCCAGTGCAATTTTTGTGCTTCTCAGAGGCTGAGGTTACTCACCTGACATTTTCTGAAAAAGGCATATGGTGAATAGGAGAGAAAGTGCCAGACACTCCAGCTCCAGAAACCATGGGGTTAGGAGGAAAGTGGGTGTTTGGTCCCATCATGCCATTCACCATAGGCATGTGTGGGAACATTCCACAATCAACTGCAGAGAAATATGAAATGATAGAGAAATATGTGCTATTAAAATGAGCTAAATGTGATAAGTAACAAGAACAAAGAAACATCATGTATATGGTTTATTTGACAGTTAATCTAACACAGATCATTTCATAATAATGAAAGACTGGCTAAAGACTGGCTAAAGCGGACTCCAAATCATCAGTTCTCATTCTGCTAGATCTGTCAGCTGCCTTTGATACTGTTAACCACCAGATCCTCCT
>JAZGTJ010015107.1:0-13602 GCA_036877575.1 Botia almorhae
TCCATTGTGTAACGGAATGTGAGGGAGCTTGTTAGCATTTTATGCTGACGAGTACAATCGAATTGGCTAAAACATAGAGTTTTTGTTATTACACAAATTTGTTATGATGCTGCTATGGAGACAAAAGATGACAAAGATAATTACACATCTAGTTCGGCAAGTCCGGCACAAAAAGCAAATTGTGTCCAGCTGCTTTCTTGCATTTGTCAGTGTAAGTCTTGTGATAGATGTAAGAGAACATTTAGTATCAAATAATTGTTCAATGGGTGCTATCCAAAATTAGTTTATTAGTTCCAGGTTAAAGTGTCATTTATTCTGTACTTTCCATGTTAATGCTGTAAAAAGTATAAAGTAAGTAGAATTTAAAATTAATGAAAAAAAATTGGCATTGTAGTGTATTCGGTTCTCTTTAATTGTTTGTAGTCCCCCTATATACACATAGTACCTAAAATCCTGTCTTTGTCTGTGATATGGATTCACATGCATTGGGTGAGTGTGTGTGTGCCTTATATGAGAAGGTACAACATGTACAACCTACACCTACTGTGTAGAAGCATTTTCAGCCGTCCAAAAAACAGAGCAGCAGAGATCAGAATCTTAGATATCCATATCAGGACCTGTTCACATGACAATACTTCCCAGTTCTCGGAATATCAGCGCTCCTGCATTTCCAGCATCTGTCAACCCTGCTTTGCATTTTTAAGATTAGTGTAGCTAGGTGAATTCACACCAGGTTTTCTTTTAAGGAAAACATTTACGGAATGTTAACGGTCTTCCAGGAGGAAAGACAAAACAGCAGTGACTCAAGAATGAGAGGAACTTGAGAAAAAACATTTGCAGTGCTTTGATGTTAGTGTAAAAGCTGACACAGGAGAGGAGGATTATGGGAAAGCAAAGAGGATGGGAGCACTTATTCTGTCTCCCCATGGTTCATCTCACCCCAGAGGACATGGGTCATGAATTTTTAGATAAAAGGCTGGGCGCTGGTAAGTGTCAGCCTTTTAAGCTGATCCGAGAACAGTTTGGCTGTGTCTTTGGTTCCATGGTTCAGGTTTGCGTTAGAAGAGTAAACTGATCTTGGTTCAGCCATAAAGGGCATCTATCTTTGATCTTGCAGATTCGAGGCAATTCCTTAAGAACAAAAGGGGGTTGTTTTCAATCAAGACCAGATGGGTTAGCCGCTCTCTGGAATGAGGAAAACGGTTTTTTTTCTCTCTTTTTGTTGTTTCTCAAGCCTCAAAGTTCCTTCTGGAAAGAGAAAGCTATCCTCTTACACATCTTATTTGGAGTTAGACGTTCTGTTTGGTCGGACCACACACAAACGTAAAACATCAACACAATTTGACAAACGAGAAAGAAAATGGGGAACATTTAATGGGCAGAGTCGTTTCTGCGCTCCTTTTGGCCGTTCTCTTTGAGTTCCGCTCTGTCAGAAGTCGTGGTTTTGGTGAGGTCAGTTTTCAAAATGAGGTTTTAACATCAGCTGTCTGACCAAAAGCACCTATTTTGTCCTTCCATCTCTGTTTTCACTAGTTTTTCTACTTGTTTTCAGTGGCTTTGTAGTGGTCGATGTGCCCGCCAGACATTCCTACGTGTCGAGTCGCCCAGACTTCCAGTGAAGCTCATGCATACATGCAAACTGTGGGCAGACGCTGAGCTAAAATTAGTTGAAATTTATGGGATGGCTGTTTGTGTACTCACAAGGAGGTGCGGACACAGAAAATCTTTCACACATTCTTGCACATGCCCGCAAACACACACACACACACACACACACAAACCCACTTAGTCACACGCTGGAGGCATCAGGAGGTAAATAATGATGCATTGGGGTAAGTGTCCACTACAACAATCACACACACAAACTCAAACTCCAAACTCTGGCTAATGTGATTTTTTTTTCATCTCATAAGTCCTCTGTTTCTCTTGCCTAGCCTAGCCATGTTTTTAAAGTCTTGTCTTGTGCAAACTTTTGTGAATAGATTTTCATAGACGCATTTTCCTTATGAGGGAATCATAAGCACAGTCCATTTTTGTCAGAAATTTCAGTTTATTTGAAATTCATTTTTAATCTGAGCAAGTATTGCTACTACTTTCAACAAAAATAATTGAATCGTTTCAAGTTTTTGAGTTTCTAGAATAGTGTGGAATAGAATATTATTATAAATAATCAAATATTTTGGAAATAGTTTCATATCAGTACAGACTTTAGTAATAACCAATGAGTCCAGGTTAATGTTCATGTGAACAACTCACATGAAACATAAACGTCTTTCTTAAAAATGCTCTTGTATTGAGTTGTGATCATGCAGGCAGATAAATGAGCTTCGACAAATGTACGTGTCTATGAGGAGCCTGCATTCATAAAACACCCTCAAACTGATCCTGAATCAGGTTTCTCTTGGAGAAAGTCACTCATATGTTTTTTACACCATATTTGTACTGATCCAAGAACAGAAGGGCTTTTAAACGTTTTAAACTTTAATGAGTACTTTGTGTTCCACATTTAATGGATTTAGTGGAGATACACACATGTGGTTTTTAAATTGGGACATTTATTGGAAATGACTGCGTTTCTCACTAAGCACAGACAATGACGGCCTTGTAACAAACGATGCAGAAAACAAACTGTTGTATATTTACAACTCATTCATTTTAACTGAGAATAATATCATCGGGAAAATCTTGTGTTAAAAAGGCACAAATCAAGTCAAAATAAAAAAAACAATGTACAGAATAGCAAATAGCCATGACAATGTACAGTACATAATACAAAACATTAAATAACAGTTAAATATAGCAATCCAGTCAAGTTTTCTCAATGGCCTATAACAGATATCCTATGGGACAAACATATACTTTTTCCAGTTATTTTTGCTTATTTTATATACTGTGTATTTTAATGATTACACATTTCTGAATTGATGCTTAGTTTGACGAAAATGCCTTAGCATAGATTTTAATGTTAAGCATTTATTTAAGTTAATTTAAGCTAAACTATTATAGTTAACGCTTAACTCGTAGTAAAAATGATCCATTTGATCAACGTTTCAGAACACATGACTTTTAACACCCCATCTCTTAAAACAAACAGTTTGGCCTCTTTTTCTTTTTTAAATGGCATGTTGTTGTAACACGGGTCATTTCTGGAGCAGAATAACACAGTAGGGTAAAACTTGTCCTTCCACACATTCATGCCTTAGGGAGTTCATATAATTGCTTGTGTGTGTTAAGTGTGTGTTTGTGTGTGTGTGTGAAACTGTACGGTGTAATAACACTCATTTAACCTTTGCCCTTTGACCTTTCCTGTGCTCTGTGACCTCTCTTAGCCTCTCAAAGGCAACACCGGTTAGCATTTGCATGGCATTTTGTATCTGCACAAGTTGAAAATGAGCTTTGACATTCAGCGTGTTTTTGGTACGCTTGGTTACTTATGAAGCATAATAACAGAATGACTATGTTCTTTTATGTATTGAACTTAAATCGTGACAAGTTCTCAATAACAAGCCTTAAAGTAACATTTTACCTCCAAAAACTGTTGTTGTATGAAAAAGAAAAGAATAAAATGTATAATTATGTGTTCCACAAACAAAATCATGATCGTAAAGGTTGTTCTACTGGTCTTATTCATAATGCATGGCCTATACAAATGAAAACAGCTCTCCCAAGAAAGACAATGAAATGGCCTTGACATTTTCAAATGGTCAAAACTCGAATGACCAATAAATAACTTAAATAACACGTTCCCAGCTGTCCCGTACATTAGACGCCGCATCACGGAGAACAGGTGCTTTAAAGTGCTTCCGTTGCTCCCCATCATTTGTCGAGTTTAAAACAAGAATATCATGAGAACTGCTCATCGACGTGAGCTGGAGAAGAGATTTGAAATGCCCCGCCTCTCGACCTGTAAACATTAGCCAGCAGTATTAGTGATGGGAGATGGTGCTGAGATTATTCACTCTTCCAGGTTTCTCCAAGGTTCTCGGTTGCGAAATGCCTTCTACATGCTTTTCAAAGATGGGTGTCTTTGTATTAGGTGTCTTTAAATACTGTGTACTTACCTGAAATGCATTTACGGTGTACATGCTTGTTGTTACGGCTAGGGATAGAGTCAAGAGCGTAATGACATACAAATGCTTTAAATCTAGTTACAATTTAACTATACATTACATTGCGTAATTTGTCCAGTCCTATGTAAGTCATTAGCAGGTAAAGACACCTAATATTAAGTTGGACCCAATGATGAAAGAAAATACAATGATTGTCTGTTCTTTGTTTCAGCCTCTCTGACCAAGTCTAGCTCAGCTTGCTGCTGATGTCCAGGGCTCTCTGGTACACCTGGGTGACATCATCCATATCGCCCAGCAAAGAGAAGCTGCCATTGTCTCCGGGTGAACCGGGAGGGTTGCGGGCGCCCTTTCCGCTATGAAGGGGCGCGGCGGTCTGTAGGCCCCTGAACCCAGCCATCTGCAGCAAGTCTTCTGCTGACAAAGAGCCTCGAATGTTGGGTTTCGGGGAGGTGGGTGGCCAGTCCAAGCCCATGCTGGAGAGACCTGTCTCCTTATACACAGTGCTGGAGGGTCTGCTTTGTCTCCGGGGGAGATTTGAGTCCACTGGCACCTCTCCGTAGACTCCCACAGCAGGAACTGAGCTGTGAGTGGAATACTTTCCATTCCGCTTCAGTATACCTTTCCTCCCTACAGTCCGTTTTGTTGGCGAGCTATTAGGGGGCTGCACAGTGGCATCTTCTAACTGTTCGGAGGACTCACTGCGTTCGGGTGAGGAGTAATACCCCGACTCGCGCTGCTGACTGTTTTTTAGAATCCCTTTTTTGGGTAACATAGACACAATTTTTGCTGGCGAGCCACCGAGCGTGTCTTCTGGTTCCGGACTGGAACCAGACTCAGCGTCTTGGTAACAAATGGACCTCCTGAGCTCAACCTCACACAGGCTCTGGGACCGTTGGTCTCCACTGGTCGCACGAGTCTTCAAAATACTCTTGGGTCTCTTGAGGCCTGGTTTCTCCTCCGCAACACCCCACACACCACCATCATTCTCCTTCGTGGACTTTCTTAGACGTCGCGCTGGAGTCAAGCCTGTAATATTGATGTTAGCAGGCTCCGCGCGCTGGTTCTTGCCTGGTCGGACGTCAGTGCGGTTCTGCCAGTCAATAAAGCGAGCCAGCATGGGAGAGCTGTTTTCCCTTTGGGTTTGGCAGTCGCACACACTGGTCTTCCATCCCCAGTTTACCCACCAGTGATTTGCGATGTCCTCGACTGTAGCCCGGCGTTCTGGATTAACCATTAACATCCAACGAATCAAACCACGAGCGTCTGAGTGAGACAGAGAGAAAGTCAGAGATTTGCATCTGTGTATTACTTTTACATGTGTATTTATTTTATATGTACTATATGTTTGTTTGGTTTGGCAGAATATACCTGATGACTGCGGTGGTTCCCTGTACTCGCCGTTGCTGATCTGGCGAATCAGTCTTTGGTGATCTCCTCCGTCGAAGGGCATTGTTCCATAAACAAGCGTGTAGAGCAGTACACCCAACGCCCAACTGTCAACCTGTCAAAGCAACACCACACCTGTTACATCGCTTCACATTGGGCAGTTCATAACAGTATAATCAATTCAGAAAATCTTAGGCTTTGGTTCTGTGGAAATTAAACAGAACCTTAGAGCTGACCAATCACAATTGCAAATGTTATGATTACATGAATTTCATCAACACATGATTACATGAATCAATTCAAGTCACTAGGTTTTTTAAACATAGTACTGTGGGATAGGGAACAAAATGTTTGACACCCAACCAGAATGTATGAGAACGTATGAATATTAATACAGTGCTGCCTTGCAAGCTTTCTTATTGCACTGGTCAAACACGTGCCAGCCAGACCATTGGTCAACATTTGCAGATAGATTAAAGGTTGTGTTTCATTTTCCTGTCTAAGCCATAAAGTTCACCCCACCTATATTTATGAACATTTTATCAAGCGTTTGTGTACACCTACTGTGTATGAGAACAATAGGTAATCTCACATATATCTGCCTGCTAACTGCCATCAAAATTCCTGCATGTTATTTAATCATTTCTCATGCCTGGCCTTGTCTGATCCCTCCTGCACCTCCACTGCAAGCCAGGAATGAGGAGGTATCAGGGGAAACAATGGCTGATTGCAGAACAGGAAAGCGTCCACTCCCCCAACACCAGACCTGCCTGACCCTGATGAGATGTGAGGAGCTCTGTGGTAGTTGGCTGCATTCCACTGATCTCTGACCAGTGAGAAGGAGAGCGCTGCTTTCCCATAGACTGGGGTGTGCAGTTATGTAAGTATGATTGAGAGACCAGAGAGATCGAATGTCCAGAGTCTTTAAGAGTTGTGTGTGTGTGTGTGTGTGTGTGTGTGTGTGTGATTGCACAGGACAATTAAACCGGAAAAAGTATGGGAATTTAAATATATTCCTGCGGTCCAGACAGGCTTAGTGCTTGGCTAGTCATTGACAAAATATTAGGAAGTGCACAATGTTTAATATCCTTATAATAGCTTGGAGAGCATTCCTCATTTCGTTTTGGCAGTATGCTTTGTTTCTTCTTGTACAGTAAAGGATGTTGGGTACTTGGACTGTGAAATTATTCCTGTGTGGGAAGTGACTCAGTTTGGAATCAATTGTGTTCCTTTGGGATGTGGAATGTGGGGCGGGGGTCTCACCTCCCGTAAATGGGAGAAGAAAAGCTATCACTTTCTCTTTTGTTATCTGTTGACTGTATTTGGTTGTCATAACTTTGGGACAGGACATCTGGGATTGTGTTTCCCAGCCCTTATTCACTCCCAAAGGTGAAAAATGAAGGTATTTTAAGACCCTAGCTTTTCAATGTCTAGTGAGGTTGCATAACTGCAGAATATTAGCTCGTCGTGTATATAATTTACCTCCGGGCCTCGATATGGTCTTCCATTTACAATCTCCGGCGAGGCATACAGAGGGCTGCCGCAGAACGTTTGAAGAAACTTATCGTTATGGTAGAGGTTAGACAAACCAAAATCTGCAATCTGGAAAACAGGACACAGTGAGCATTTCCCAGGAAACGGTACCATCTAGAACCACTGTAGGCAAGTTCTAACGTACCTTGATGTTGCCGTTTTCATCCAGGAGAATGTTCTCCAGCTTTAGATCTCGATGTACAACTCCTTTCTGTAAGACATTATCAGGATCATTGGTTTGGGAACTTTGGGAAGTTCTTTTCCTTTACTTCTCCTGCTCCTGTACAACTGCTGAAAAACCAGGCTTATGCTGGTAGCTTGGTAATGGGTTTATTGCTGGCCCAAGCTGGTCTGGTTGATCATCCTTTATGTTGCCACAACCCATTTTACCATTTAAGCTACTTGTAGAACAAAAGACTGTAAAGTTAACCATAAAACTGTATTTAAACTGTATATCTATCCATTTCAAATCAATTAGTCATCAGCTCCATGGCCTGTCCTCACATTAACAGCCATACACATGCAGAAACAAACCACATTTCCCTTCATCCGATGTCAGAACTCGTCATATGGTCTGATCCATGTACTCCCTCCCCTGTTTCTGTGACAACCTCTTGGCCTGCCGTGACCAGAGGGGCTGTGTTGGAATCCCCCAGCTGAGGTGGTGACATCATCAGCCCAGCTGTATAGAAACAAAGGCCAGGCCCACCCCGAATTCCCTCAGGACTGACACAGCTCCGGGTACAAACTGACCTTTTGTTCTGATCTAGAAACAGCGTCTCCTGCTCTAATCTTACCTTTAATCCCTATAAAACTAGAAAAATATGTTCTTGCAGCCAGTAAAAGATCTAAAAAGCAAAAACGATGAGAGAAATGCAGTTTGGATCGTGTGGTAGCCAGTTTGAATTATCATGTTTGGAAAGTGAGAAAGTGTCAGATGAGGAGTGGTTTGGCACCGAGCAAGAGGAACACAGCTGCTCTCTTGCTTCAAAACCTTTTATATTAAGACATTCTTTGAAAGTTTAGTTTGTCTCTCGCATCACGTCAAGCTCTCTGTTCATAAATCCTTTTATTTACTTCATAAGGAGCTCACTGCATGCGCAAATCATGTTGACTGCACGTGTATCTGCGCAGATGTCAAGAGTTATTTTGTGTGGCCTTCATTTTATAAGATATTGTGATTACAGCAAATTCATTAAGTTCCATTCTACTGCTAGATGATATAATATGATCAGAAAGTTGCTAGGCAACAAAACTAGTGATTCTCAACGAGGGCTGCACAGTAGTATGGAGAGCAGGTGTTTCGTGTCATAGCTGTTACTATATTGTGGCATTAATGGTCTGAATGTTGTACTGACCAATCAGCACGCAGGTAATTGGATTTAAATAATTGTGATGTATTTTGTACTTATGTAATTGAGTTTGCACTCCCCAAGCATATCTTACACTAAGATAATTAAAAATGTCAAAATGAGTATCAAAATGTAAATTTAATTATTTCTATTTGCACTCATAAGAGAAAGTTTTTCTCATTCCACATATCATTGACTGACAAGTGATCAGACATATAAATGGAGGGAATGAGGGAGAGATGAAGGAAGAATTGTTGAAGTGAGATAACAGACCCTTTAAATACACTTGCGTTGCGGATGACAGCATTTTTTTGAACGCTTGATGTTTTTTGGCTCCGCCCCTCACCTTATGGCAGTAATGCACAGCAGAGACGATCTGTCTGAAGAAGTGTCTCGTCTCTCTCTCGCTAAGCTTGCGGCGCTCGCTAATGTAATCGTACAGCTCGCCCTTACTGGCGTATTCCATCACAATAACGATCTTGTCCTTGTTTTCAAACACTGTAAGGAGAAAAACAGATACACAAACGAGAGGCTTGATTAGATTACTCAACATCATTGCATTCTTTACCGTCAGGTCCCTTGTGTACACTATACTAAAGCAAAGACGCATGGTAAGAGAAAATCGCTCATTTCCATTTTGTCCACTTCGCTAGCTAGAGCTCTCAATCGTTGACTCTAAACTGCTCAAGCTTTCGTTGGCCGGTTGCCAGTATGTTTGAGACTAAATCGCCAGCATGTCTGGCGTTAATCAGGGTCGTGGCGATTAGGAGCTGTGTTTGCTAGCTGGACCCACAACTGTTAACAGGTGTTAAGTGGAGAGGAAGTTTGGTGTGATTGTGTCTGTGTGTGTGTGTGTGTGTGTGTGTGTGACAGAGTAGGGATGGTGGCATAAACATTCTTGTTCCAAGAAAAGCTGTGTATTATGGACAACAAACAACACAGCCCAGTATTTTTAGTAGCAACTGTTAGATTAATAGCTATCATTTCAGCCAATCAGTGAGGTGTTAATATGGCGCGTTGCAATGGAATTAAAACATCAGCAACTTGTGTTGTATTTTCAAGTGAGTAAGACCGTTGCTCAACTAAGGTCCTCTAATGTGTTCTCCTCCTTTTGCTCACACAGCGAGAGCATCTCCAAGGCGACCCTTTTGTAGTTTACTGCCCCTAGGTTGGTTGTCATGGCGACAGTCAGTGAAGCAAGA
This sequence comes from Botia almorhae, assembly GCA_036877575.1. Taxonomy (NCBI): domain Eukaryota; kingdom Metazoa; phylum Chordata; class Actinopteri; order Cypriniformes; family Botiidae; genus Botia; species Botia almorhae. The sequence goes on from JAZGTJ010015107.1 coordinate 9,544, forward strand.
AGACAATGAAGATTCCTGCTATCCAGGTGTGTTCCTTTCTTGGTGTCACTTTCAATGACGGTGTAATTGGGCACCTGAGCATCTGTTGTTGACGGTCTGGGTCATAGCTCTTAAGCTATTGAGTTTTCCCAACGCTTCAGCTCATAAACAGCCCTTAGAAATGGGCGATGTTCTTAACTGTGACATTAAACCTGATCCCAGACCTGCTGCTTGAGGCCAGCTCTGAGTAATTACCGCTCTCGGCTAATCCGTATTAGACACAGGACACTGAGCGTGCTCGGTTTTGGCACCAACTCACAGACTGATCTAGGGTCAGTAATAATGACCCCTGGCTGAGAACACGACGTGAGTCCACAGTCATGGTGTCTCTCGCCGTCAGTATGGAGATAAAGCAGCTTTGTCATGTCTCTGTTTTGAGTATCCGGCTCTTGCATGCTGCGCTCGGCGCCTAATTTAATGGGTTTTTGATTTACGCTCAAACAGGCTCAGCAACATGCATGGGATATTTCAAACATGCTGATTGCTGCAGGACGCAAATGGCTCCTGTTTAAACGTGCTTCAGCTCCATTCGATGTTTTATATCCCCAACAGAACTGTTGCCTGATGGTCAGATGGTATAAATAATGCATGTGGGTAACAATCTGTGGGCGGGGCTAACTCAAATGATTGGCAGGTGGGAAAAGACCCAAAGTTCATCCATTTTAAGAATCAAAGTGAAGAAGAGGTTTGGACAACTTAGATCTCAACATGATGTGGAGTTATTTTTATCTCAGTGAGGTATGAAGGCTTTGAAGCTGTTTTTCAGTGGCTCTAAAGAGTTTTTAATAGTCATTGAAATTAGAAACCCAGCACAGCGCAAACCGGCACGTACCTTCGTATATGGAGATGATGTGTGGATGACGGAGAGAAGACATGATCTCGATCTCTCGGCGGATGTGCACCATGTCTTGCTCGTCTTTAATCTTCTCCTTACGGATGGATTTAATCGCCACCTGAGAACAAACACACATTTACAGTTATTTAAATCCTGTTTGTACTTCGCATCATGCAGAGAGGGTATAGCATAGTAATGCTCACTGCAAAGTAATGCTAATGAGTGGCTTATTTATGTCGATCGGGATGACCCGAAAATAGTGATGATGTCTGGTTTAGAGGCTCAATTTGTCAACTTGATTGAGCAGTATTGATAAAAACGGGTCGGAGTTTAAAAAACTCTGATTAATGATAATTGGGTTTGAGTGGTGTCCGAGCTCTGGGGTCATAGGTCAGATAAACAGATGAGCCTACACCCTGTCATCATGAAAAGTTTACAGACAAAAGTACGTCCTGTCTCAATCAGTTAAGTGTACTACTGTAAACTACTGTAGTATTTCCTGATGACATTTATTAAACGATTATGGAATAACGTAGATAGTTGCATACTGTCCGTCACATAACGTTCATTTCGTAGAAATCTTTGGAATAGGTCAAATTCAAAGACATAAATATGATCCTTTGAAGTTAGTACGAAGAGCATGATGGTCTAGATTCTCACTGGTTGCCTCTAACCTTGAGGAAAATAGGTTTGTGTGAAGGTGAATGACTTTCCCAAGAGAAAACACACTAGTTATTTTTAAATGTCCCATTTACAAACTGCCAAACAGGCTAGTTATCACTAGTTATCACAGCACTCACTAGCTGTTCTCAAAGGCATTTCATTTACAACAATTATATGTTCCCTAGTAGATGCATTTGTTTACTTAATACTATTCTTTATGCTTGTATACTCAGTAGATGTCTGCTTTGCTAAGTTTCAGCCCAGCAGGCAAGCGCTTCCCTGATTGGTCGTAAGGAGCGACCGGGGTTCCAGGAAGTATTGCGCTTGTTCCTCCGTTGACTTATAAAACACCCTGAAGGGGAAGTGGCGCTGACAGCGTTGACTTCCTGTCCTGTCCCAAACCTTTTAGGGGCAAAATCACCATGTCTTATGAGGGTGTGCATACAGTGTATTGTGACTGGACATTTTTTTGGTGTCTGAACCTTCTGTAATATACAATCTCCGCCTGTGTCGCATGTTAAAGCTCTTTTCATTGACTTACGTAACACTCCTGATGCCACAGCGCTTGTGATAAAGGCAGCAGAGGTGGTTAACTGACCGCGTGGATGTGATAACTGTAGATACACTCTGGAGTTTGTCACTAGCATGATGGATTATTTAAAGAGACTGTCAGATAGACCCCGTGTATGCGTGTGCCCATTGTGGTTAAGAACCACTTTAGGACATCAGTGTGGGACAACATCTGGTTCTCTTAAGCGTAACCCTAATTACAGTGAAAGCATAAACCCATTAAAATTGCATCGCAGAGGACTGGCACGCAGGCTCTCCTTTGACCTCTCTGAATGAACCACACGGCGCACACACAGGTGAGCGGCATTGTTTGCCAGCCCATGGCTACAGATCATTAAGCCAACCTGTGTTTGATGCCTGTGCCAGCTGGCTGCAGGCTTTACTCTTCTCTAACCTCTGGCTAAACCGAATGTTTCTCATTGCTCCACAGTTAAGCTTATTGTCTGTTGAGCTTCACTCCACAACCCGTGTGATGTTTTACCTGTCTACTGATGGAGCGCAAAAGGTGCAGTTTTACTCAACCCAGCACCTTAGGAGAAAAAACAGATACATGTGGAGTATCTCTCATTGTGAAACCCTGCAAGTAAGTTAACTAAAATCTCTATTATGATTTTGCCATTGCATCACACCCCGCTCTGTTTTGAGCGTCCCACCAAGACATTTTTAACATAGCATGTCAAGTCAAAAATAGTTTGTTTTATTTTATTGTGTATATATTATACCGGGCTTCTGTAACACTTATTAGTCAACTAGTCAACACAGCCCGCTAAGAACTAGTGTGAGTCATGCATTCTTTTAAATTCAATCATCAGTCCATTGAGACAATGCAGTGTTTACTGAGAGTGGACTGAAGCTCCTGAATTCACCGGCCCTGCTGAATGTGTTTGACTTTGTATATGTACTTTATCATCCGGCTCTGTCCCAAATGTCCACCAGTTATTTTTCTTCCCAGACACTCCGGCTCAGGGGCATTGAAAAAGCAGAGCAAATGACAGAAGCTCGCGCGCAGGTCTCTCTAATGCACCAGAACTTGCTTGTGAGGGAGTGAGAAGCAGGGAAGGTTTTGAGCACATTAGTCATATTTTGCCCTAACATGTCAAACAACTGGCAGAGTCATCGCCACAGCGACGCTTGAGTTTATCTGTACCCTACAAATGTAGTGTTATCTGTCAACACAAAAAACACAGCTCAGTCATGAAACCTTTTCTCAATGCACTCGTCTCCAAAGAGCCACTGTCTGTCTGGACTCTGTTTTTTTGGCGGCGCTTATTAGTGGTTCCTTTACTGGTTTGTTGTGTTTCAGAGAGACATGACTCTTGAGTGCGCACTTGAACAGCTGTTGACATCAGGGCGCATCTGTCGACCGCAGATCCGACCCAACCGGTCCATTTCCCAACGAGTTAAGATGCAGATCCGTCTTGGGATTAGTACACTGACCCAGTTCCCTGAAAGCAGAAGTGCTTTATCCTAGTTTTTCCACTTATCCTACAGATGTTTCTTGCAGGTGGCTATTGTGCTGATATAGTGCTGAAACATTGTGCTTTGACCTTTGACCTGCTCTGTACCCTGTATACATGACCTGGATTAGCTGACCCCTGTTTATGAGGACGGAAGGCACCAATTTTGTGTGTAATGATGGTCATTAGAAGCGGATCCACTTTCACTGCAGAGGAATGTTTACTTAGAAACCCGCACAAAATCAATCCACGAATGAGACCTCCTAAATTACCCAATTCTGTCTCCTAGACTCCTGGAAATGAGATTGCATGAGACACTTTTGTCTGAATTCTGCTTCCTAAATTGTTGTACTAAGAAAAAGGACAGTAAAGTATCAGTAAAGTGTCTCATATGTAGAATTTTATCTCCATAGTCAAAAATTGTGCTGAGATTTGCCAAGACACCTAAGTCTACAAAGTCCTATATTTCATTATAAACGCATCAAGTCCCAAGTT